>OMKY01236297.1:2500-13310 GCA_900302395.1 Bregmaceros cantori | reverse complement strand
GGAGTGATGCTGTTCAATACCTTCAGCCTGCAAATATACACACATACCCAGACACACACACACGCACACACACATATCAAGACACATGCACATACCTGGTGACAGACAGACACACACACACACACACATCAAGACACACAAAAACACGGTCAGTAAAGCATGTCTCTTGAGAGACACTGGGCCGCTGCATTCAGCGAGGCTGGTCTCTTAATCCCTCTCTGGCACTTGTTGAGATGCTTGTCGCATTTCCTGGATGCCCCGGGGGAAATATTAAACACAATACACGCACATACCCAGACACACACACATCCAGACACACAAACACACATACACAGACAGATAGCCAGACGCACACACACAGACAGATAGCCAGACGCACACACACACACAGACAGATAGCCAGACACACACAGACATACCCAGAGAGATACCCAGACACAGACACACACAAACACACACACACACACACAAAGACATAACCAGACATATACTCAGACACACACACACGCAGACATACCCAGACACATACACAGTCACACACAGATATACCAGACAGACACCCAGACACACACACACACATATCCAGATATATACCCAGACAAACTTTCGGATCATCTCTAAATTGTAATGGACTGTTCCTTGGACCAATACCCACTTCTGGTAAAAGATATGCAAAAATCTGTCCATAACTGAGTATTTTTTTTCTCCGACAAGCAAACTAACAAACATACGTGAATGAAAACATAACCTCCTTGGCGGCAGTAATTCAATGAAAGATAAACACTAACCGGTCACTCCTGTTATATGATGTTTGAATTCTCGAAATAGGATATTTGAATTGTCGACTACTCATTGACATTTGAAAACAACAACAACAACACGATTCTCATCTCGTGGGTGCTATGGTCTACGTTAAAGGATTACAGATAAATTAAAATTGCCCTTTACCTTGACCACGATGGTCCTTTCTACAGCGTCGGAGATTCTGCCTGACCTGGCTGACACAGCGATAGTCATCCTCCCGATGACCAGCGGTGTGATGGGGAACATGACCGCCTCTCTCCCACCGGCCGGGACCAGAGCCGGGCGTGAGCGACCCATGCCAATATCCTCTCCGTCCGAAAAGACAAAGTCAAATTGGTCGCTGGCCTCGATGGTGACCATCACCTGTGAAAACAACACATTCAGTCTCCATGAAGAGCCTTGAAAAACCAAGCACTGTATAGCCAAGTTTGGTGGGTAGTTTCGATAAAATTTCTACTTTGTAAAGGACTTCGGGGCCTGTTACTTTGCTGTGTCTTTTGACTTATTTTTGAACACGCCTACTGCATTATTTAAAAATTTGTGGTGTGCTATTCCACACCCAAATGTTCTAGTGCGGATCTGTGCCCCACTCACAATTTAATAACATGCACAACTTTACGGGTGAATGCACGGTGCCATCCAGAAGAACATGTTATCACATTGGTGAGTGAATTGAAGTTTTGTTTGTTTTATTTCATCAATAGTTATGCAAAATTTGAGCGAAGCAGGTGGATAATAGGTAATTGCTTCACAGCGCAAGCCGTAATAAGCACATTTTGAAATGGTGTGCACTTGGTGTTAACAAATTAATCCGCTTCTGTCCACTACAATGCCACCAGACACCGGAATTGTGCATTTTATTATATAAGCGTAGAGATTGTGTCAAAAGGGCGGGACAAAATGACATTGTTCTATTTTCTATACAGTCCACGTTTCTACACGGGGTGGGGACTCAAGTCATATGACTCAGTCCAAAGACTCGGACTTGAATTTATTTGAGCTAAGACTTGACTTGAGCTATTTTACTAAAAATACATCAAAAATGAGATTCTCCAAGTGGCAGTCAAAACTAGGATTTGTATTATAAAATATACTAAATATTTGAATATGTCAGTACACATTGCTTGGAATGACTTAAAGTTCATATCAGATTTATTTGGACACTTGAGATTTGCTATACTTGACCACTACTTGGACTGACTTGGACTTGAAGCCTTGTGACTCGGACTTTCACTTGCACTCTAGTGACTTGTTCACTTGGCAGATTACTGACCTCTACTTCGTAGGGCAGGTTGTTGTGGAGGTGCACAGGCAGGACCAGCATCTCTCCTCGGACAAGAACTGCTGGAAGGATCAGGGAGATGAAGAAGTCTTGGAACACTCGCAGCTGGGAGACCAGAACCAGAGCCATTGTTAATGGTCATAGATTAGGACGGTTTCAGAACTTGTCCAAAGAGATATAGAACATAGGACACAGAGTAACAAGGGAACACAATGGGCATGGAAATAACAATCTTAGTGTATACTTCGGATCAACATCCACGGTTCTGGACACACATGATCCGCGGACACATACCCCGACACACACACACACACACACACACACACACAATAAGTTAAGTTGTTTTTATTTATGTTAAACTTTCCCCATGCACTTGAAGTTGATTTAATATGTTTTAATTTAACTCACTTCTCTGGCTTACTTTACATGGAAAAACATCACGTATTTATTTCGTTCTGGACTCTGGTGAACAGAATACTGTAAATAAGAAACATTCTCTTTGTTAATTCTTCGGTTGCGGGTGGGTTATGATGAAGCTTGTGACTATTAGGATCAAGCGATTAAGTCATTTGTGCATCTGCGGGAGGAGCTCGTTAATGCTAGAGGATCGGTCTTGGTTGTCAGCCACGTCCCGCTCACTGGCGTGCGTGCATCATGCACACGAATCTGAGCGTACCTGGACACGACCAAAGGTTGACCTTTGCGTCAAGTGCGCACTGTTGATAAGCACCTCAATTTAAAGATGAACGAAAAAAGTAGATAGGTGGTAGAAATGGTCCGTATCGAGAATATATAAAGAGGTACCCTCACAGACCTCACAAATCCCGCCGCACACACATACACACGCAGTGATAAGCACACACGCCCTGATGTGTGTGCCTACACGCGCGCGCGTGTGTATATGAAGCTTTGCCTGTGTCTGTGTATGCTTGTGTCTGTGCATGCTCCGCTGCTGGTCACGCCCGTGCACGTGCATATGCGCGCAGAGGAATCCAGCGGACCATGGTCAAGTGTACGCGCGCACACTCTCATTTTGTGAGTTCTATTTAGCATGCCAGTCATGGCTGTTTGGTCGGAGTACCATAGCATCTGTAAGCAGCCGGACACCAATGGACTAGAGACAGGTAAACATTAAACACAGCCGACCATGGTCAAGTGTGCATGCACGCACACACTCATAAGTGGCAATGCAAACAATGCCGCGTTTCTCCAGCTCCGCGTGGAGGTGAAGAGGAGCAACGGTGTTCCTCCTGAAATGGAGAGGTGCTACTCCTCCCGCGTGACGTTGCAATCTCAATTCAATGAATCGGGCAAGGTCCAACGATGGGTCCCCCTCAAGGACTTATAAGGACAGTGCTGTAGGACAGTGATACCTTGGATGGAGCTTCCACCACGCCGATCCCGAGGTTCTCAGACATGACGAAGGCGGTGGCTGACCAGGTGGTGATGCTGTCAGGAGTGCTGACAGGGAGGACTGCACTGCTGGAGGGGCTGGAGCAACAGACAGAAACATAGATATAGTTATATAGCGGCAGAAGTTGTGCATTTGTGAAAATCAACTAAGAAGAGTGGAAAACTGTTGTACACAACGTCCTAAAATTTTGGAAATGCTGTTCATTGTCTGATATTTGCATTTCCAAAACCACCAAAAAATAATCTCCACCTACAGGCCGAATTGTAATTATAGTGGGTCGCCTATACTTTTTTTTGTGTCTTTTGTTTTAAAATCACAGAGACGGGGGGAGATAGTGCAGGAAAGCTGGAGAGGGTGTGCGAACCCGCGACGCTGCTCGGCCTGTGGCCTGGGGGACCTCTGCCACTGTGCATGTGTTCAAGTGATATTGAGATTTCTGTGCAATTACATGAGTTCTGAGTGTGTTCATGCATTACGATGTCTTGCTTACTAAGTTTAAAAATCTGAGCTTCTGCATCAAACGGTCCTGGTGGAGACCACTGCAATCACCACATCTAAAGGAAAATACCACAGAAAATTATTACTGAAATAAGTTCTTCCTTGGTGTTAACCGAGTCAATACACCCTATCATGCCTTCATGCGTGCTCTCACTCCTTTTTTAGCATAGTTTTGCCCTATGGACACAAACGGGGTGAAGACAAAAGGAGCTAATCACTTTCATATTCTTTCTATTTAAATTGGGTATGTGAGTTGTTTGGTCACACAAAGACCAAAGTTTAGTCACACAAAATCAAATGCGGCAATCTTTACATGTTTAGTTTACTTTCGCTATTTTTTGGACACAAGCGCCATTTTTTTTTTTTATTGACAGGCTCAGTGTGAAGAAGAGGGTGAGAGAGCGGGGAAGCAGATCTGCAGCATACTTATGCTGGAGAAGGAAACCAATCTCACGACCACTGTGAGACTAAGCCATAGGCACAAGAGTGTATGTGGTCTAACCGACTGCGCCACAGTGCCTGCCCCGGCTATCTTTAGTTGCTTCTATCTTCACTCCTCTTTGGGTTCATGGGGCTACTGCCACGTACCAGAGTGGCTGCATGCATGGAGGCATGATGGGTACTATTGACTCAGCTAGTATCATATTTCAGTATGAATTTTCGGTGGGTTTTTGACCCAAAACAACTCACCCAGTGTGGACATCTGCGAACAGCCAAGTCTCTGGGAAGTCAGTCCTCACATAGTAGCCATCACTCATCTCCTCTTCCATCGCAATTTCGGCTTGCATAAGGTGATAGACAATTTCTGGGTTCAAGAAAAGCGAACATTAAAATCAAATAAATTTCTCTTCAGATCAAGGAAAGACTGAGCTGCCAAATGATTTCATACCTCTGGACAGAACCTCCCCTGTACCGCCAACACACACACACACACACACACACACACACCCTTTGAGGTATTTGAGCTATTTTCCTTTGTTCTCTTGTGGTCTTTCTGCATATAAGGCTTCAGTTTGCCAATGTTTTTTACTTTACTGAGATGCTGGAGCTTCGTCACTGCCTCTGAAACTGCCTTTAGCAGGAAACCACTTTTGTTGCTAGGCCATATTCCTGTTAGCTCTTCAAGAAATGGTATTGACATGCATGAAATTAAACCCCCCTATAAGCTTAAAATTGTCTTAAAATTGATTGATTGACAGTGGATGGCATTTTGTGAGTTCTATTTACCATGCCAGTCACTGCTGTTTGGGCGGAGCACCATAGCATCTGTAAGCAGCCGGAGACCAATGGACTAGAGACAGGTATACATTAAACACAGGTCAACATTAACATCCATTAGAGAGATAGAATACAGAGGTCAACATTATAGATATAACATTAGAGACTAGAGATACAGATATACTAGATATATAGATATAATGGTGGAAGGCAGTCCTATTTTCTGACATTCTGCTCGTGCAACGGGTGTTAAATGGTTACAATCAAATTTCTCGATACAGTGATTGAACCGACAGTAATAGGCCGCACAACCAATTACCATGGGCAATTGGCTGCTAATTTATAGTCCAAAGAATTTTCAGTCTGGAGACTAAGGGTGACAAGTAACAACTTCTCCCACATCTCATTACTCCTGTTGCATTGTGGGAACCCCCACCCTTTCTCTGATTGGCTGGTTGCATTGTGTGTGATGTTTAAGCCACAGTTCACCCTGGTGTAATTTCACACCCATTACATTCGCCTCCCTAAACTCACACACATCGATCATCGTCCTTGCTTACGAAGGCACATGCCCCACCCCCACCGGTAATGCACAGGACTACATGCGTGATCCGGGTCACGGCACCACTGTAACAGGTGTTAAATGGTCACAATCACATTTCTTGATACAGTAAGTGAACCGACAGTAATAGGCTGCACAGCCAAGTACGATAGGCAATCGACGGCTATTTTATAGTCCTGTGTATGTTCTGTCTGGAGACTAAGGATGACAACTTCTCCCACATCTCATTACTCTTGTTGCATTGTAGGAACTTCCATCCTCTCTCTGATTGGCCGGTTGCATTGTGTGAGGTGTCATTTCCCACCCATTAAAATAGAAGGCATTCTACCACTGCAAACCTGTTTTAACATTCCTTCACAACACCAACCCAATTTGCGTGATGAAAAACAAAACGCTTTACCACGCAAAGCTAACAATAATATCCAGTAGGGGCATCAGGATCAGTTACCTCGAACACTGAGGCGGGGTCTCCAATGGGGGAACGCATAGGAGGACGGTTTGCAAATTCTCCTAATAATGCTTTCATCACCTGTTAAACACACACAGTAGGATTGGTTTTTCATCATAACAAACATTGTAAAACCAATTGCAAGATTCTAATCTTGTCCATTTCAAATATAGACAATTATGCCTCTTGTGAAATGTGCAAGAAATGTACAATGAGTTACACACTGACTCATTGATTTCATACATTTTCTTCATCTTCATGTCCATCAAATATTCAATGTCCATTGAATATTTTTATACTTACTTACCAAATCTGTGTTAGCATCACCACTAAGTGAGAGAATAATGATTTAATTCCTTAGCGAGAATTGATTATTACATTTGTTGCCGACAATTCTTTTATAACCGATTAGTAACAATTAATCGGCCAATGGTTGCAGGTCAATATCACACATACTATATTTCACATACAACATACGAGTTACCCATCAAAAACACAGCATAATTAAACACATCAAAGACACATCAAACACACAGCATGTCAAACACACAGCATAACACACACACCAATAATATCAAACACACCAAAGTCAAACACACCAAAGAACACAAACACAACATATCAAACACATTACATATCAAACACACCAATAATATCGAACACGCCAAAGACAAGTGAAACACAATGTATCAAACGCACTAAAGACATGTCAAACACACCAAAGACATGTCAAACACACCAATATTGTCAAACACACCAAAGACATATCAAACACACAACATATCAAACACACCAAAGACATCAAACACACCAAACATGTCAAGCACACCAAAGACATATCAAACACACCAAAGACGTTTCAAACACACAACATATCAAACACACCAAAGACATCAAACACACCAAACATGTCAAACACACCAAAGACATATCAAACACACAACATATCAAACACATGAAAGCCATGTCAAACACACCAACATTGTCAAACACACCAAAGACATATCAAACACACCAAAGACATATCAAACACACCAATCATGTCAGACACACCAAAGACATATCAAACAACAACATATCAAACACACCAACGACTTGTCAAACACACCAAAGACATATCAAACACACCAATAATGTCAAATACACCAAAGACACATCAAACACATAGCATATCAAACACAGCAAAGACATATCAAAGACACAGCATATCAAACATATGAAAGTCATGTCAAACACACAGCAAATCAAACACACCAATTATCTGTCAAACACACCAAACACACGTCAAACACACAACGTATCAAACACACCAAAGACATCAAACTCGCCAAAGATGGCTCCATTCCATCAGTCTTACCCTCTTCTGGTTGATATCATGTTCTGGGCCTCCCGCCTGTTGTCCGGCTACATCCGTCACCAGGATTCCCACAAGGGACTGAGGCTCTTCAACCTCTACCCTGAGATCCACAGACTGGCCCGGCCTCCGCTCCTCCTCGCTCCACGACAGCCCCACCTCAGAGACACAACAGAACCCTCTATGACCTTCTATCATTCCACCTTGATGATGTACTCCATCCAGGGCTCCGAACCAGTTCAAGGAAGGAAAACGAAAACAAACAGAATTTTATGAGGAGCGGAAACAGAATTGAACGAATATTTCTTCAACTGTTCCGGAACAGAAATGGAACATTATGAAGTCCACAAAACCGGTTAAAACATATTTCGGTTAAACCGGTTAAAAGATTTTTCGTACTCAATATATTTTAACACATCCTATGTCTGGGAGACTATTTCCGTCCACTTTCACTGTCGGTCGTCAAGCCCCATGCATCTGGGGCTCCATCTTGAAGACAGACAAGGAAGCAAATGTAATGGCATTTTAAACCTGGTTTCCACGTTAATACAGTTTCACTGAAGTTTGAAAGTCCACCAAATATGTTCTGTATCTCAACTTAACATTGCACAATATAAGGAACTTTAAGAACAAACAAAATGTTTCCGCTCCGTGCCGGTTCAGGGCCGATATTTTGGTGGCGGAATGGTTCAGAAAGCAAAAATGTTAAACATAGGCCTGCCTGAGCCGTTCGGAATGGAACATTTAAAAAAGTGAGAGCTTTCCTTAATAATAATAATAATAATATTAATAATATATAGTAGGAGAGGGAACAGACTGCAGTAACTCACTAAGAACAAGAATCATAGCAATATAAAAATATCCATAGATGAGCAATGGAAAAAAAAAAGACTCCAGCACTCATCAATGTGCGACTAGTTGCAGAGCCATAAAGGATCTCCAGAAGCATTCAGTTTCATCAGCCCAGTGTAAGGCGCTTCCCAAGAGTCTGCCTCACATTTACTGTTTGACATTTGCGATCCCTGACAAAAGCTGTCGCAGCTCGGAGACTATAGAAAGGGCTGCGGCTTAAGAGTTTGTTGCGTTGAAGCAATACATAAAAGCACTGTTGCAAGACCTATACTTCAGTAACACACATTTTACAATTCAATAATTTATGATATTTTCACATCACTTAACAGCAGGAAGTGTGTATTGATGCTTAAACTAAATTGATGCTTAAAAGTCCACCAAAATATTCTGCACAAATTATATCTAAACATAATACTGTATGAATTTAACAACATGCCCTCTACTGTCTTGAGGAAAGTATCCTTTTTCATACTAAAATAATGATCAGCTGTTGTTGGCTATCCCAAAACCAGACAGAAGCTCAAAGGAGACAAAGTGTTTGCCACTGTTGCTCCAAGACTGCAGAATGAGCTACCATTGTCTATTAGACAGGTCCTTTCCCTCCCAGTTTTTAAATGTCTTTTTATTATTACTGTTTGGGTTTTGACAATGTGTAACTTTCGTTTTGGTGCATCTCTGTTAATCTGGTGGGATGGCATGTATTTTGTTTTCTCCGGTCTTATTTCTTTGGTATGTCTTTTAACTCTTTCAGTGCCATAGATCTCCAGTGACAGAAAAAAAACATACTTTTTACATTATACATAGATGTGTTGAGACAGCATTTGTGGAAAATATTTGGTGGACCTTTAAACATCAGTGTTTTTTCAGTGTTAAAATGGTGGGTGCTGTGCAACACTTGGGCCTGCCCTTGGGTGATTAAATGTGCTTTAGAAATACAGTCTAATAGAGTTGAATTATTATGAAGCAATCCAAAGAACATATATGTGTTCTCTTTATAATAATATTATAGTTGCATAAATAAATAAATAGTTAAATAGTATTTTTTAGTTTAATATCTGGTAATATATTACTGTGCCAACAAATGTTTAGTAATTGCTATATATTGATTTGATAATGTTTATTGTCAATTGTTCATTATTGTTAGTTAACCGTTATTTAACCGTCAGTTGCGGCACGTTAAGTGTTACCAACGGACCTTGTCTCGAAGGCAGCATGTGAGTCAGTATAATATTGTAGTGTGACCCGGTCCGCAGACTGGTTTGTGCGCTGAAAGTCTCAAAGTTGGTGCCAGCAGTGCCGGATCAGGTGTCGGCCGTTCACTAGATAAGAAAAGACGTGCAGGACAACAGAAGTGGCCGCGCCCCAACTCGAGTCAGCTTTCATCGTCCTCTGTTAGTTCCAGTTAGTTGCAGCCCCGGTCTCCACTTACTAGATGCTCACATTCTTTAGCTGTTGTGGCTTTTAAAAGTTGTAACCAAGGTTGGGAAGTAAGGGACTGCATGTAATCAGATTACAGTAAACAAATAACAAATAATAGTAACTGCATTCCCTTACAATTACATTTGATCACTTTTAGTGCTAACAATTTTTATTTATTTTTAAGTTATTTTGGGGGCGGAAGCGCCAGTTTCCATTCTTTATCGAAAGAGATAGTGACAGGATTAAATCGGAAACTGGGATGAAGAATCAGGGCGAGACATTGCAGAGAAGCCGGAGGGGTATTAGAACCCACGGCACTGCTTGGCCCATGGTCTAGAAGGTACGCTCTATAACCACTCTGCCCCCCCTTAGCACCAACCATGTGAACACAACAGTTTAGAATGAAAAGAAGAAGTTCTCTGGTTTCCATGAAAAATTATGATTACAATGCATTCTAAAAATATGTCCAGAGGTTGCCTGAAACAACAACATGGCTGCCTACGATGCTAACACTGCTGCTTGCAAAGCATAGCCATTTTGATTATCTCGAGACCCACCTGGTTGCAATGGATACGCGCGTCACTGAGGTCGAGCACTGAGGCAGCTGACTAGCACGCCGGGCTGCCGGAGAGCATGGTTGCGCGCATTGAGGAATTGGAGAAGACTCTGAAACAGACTTTCATGATGGCTCTGGACTCAGCGGCTAGACTGTGTTGGAACCAGATTTGCATAATTGGCTTACTCAACTCAACAGATTTTTATATAGCGCCAAAATCGCAGCTGGAGCTGCCTCAAGGCGCTTCACAAAAGTGATTTAGTTTTTAGATTTAGATTTAAGGAATATAGCAGCTATTTACCTAACTACCTTTACCGTAGCAGAAACATTTCTCTGACTTTGTGGCCTGTGCTATAATGCAGGTGCTTGGTTCCGATGCTCTGGTGCTTCCAACACCACAGAG
>OMKY01236294.1:0-18655 GCA_900302395.1 Bregmaceros cantori | reverse complement strand
TCTCTCCATCCTAACATACACTGTGGTACCCATCTTCTCTCTCTCCATCCTAACATACACTGTGGTACCCATCTTCTCTCTCTCCATCCTAACATACACTGTGGTACCCATCTTCTCTCTCTCCATCCTAACCATACACTGTGGTACCCATCTTCTCTCTCTCCATCCTAACATACACTGTGGTACCCATCTTCTCTCTCTCCCTCTCCATCCTAACCATACACTGTGGTACTTTTCTTCTCTCTCTCTCTCCATCCTAACCATGCACTGTGGTACCCATCTTCTCTCTCTCCATCCTAACATACGCTGTGGTACCCATCTTCTCTCTCTCTCCATCCTAACTAACCATACACTGTGGTACCCATCTTCTCTCTCTCCATCCTAACATACACTGTGGTACCCATCTTCTCTCTCTCCATCCTAACATACACTGTGGTACCCATCTTCTCTCTCTCTCCATCCTAACTAACCATACACTGTGGTACCCATCTTCTCTCTCTCCATCCTAACATACACTGTGGTACCCATCTTCTCTCTCTCCATCCTAACCAACCATAGACTCTGGGCCTCCCAGGGATGGACGCATATTCCACATTGTTGCAGCATTATGTGTTTATATGTATGACGATATTCCATCGTCCGTTTTCCAAACTGGATTTTTTCACATTGCTGATTTTTGTGGAAGTAGATTCACTCAGACACTGTAGTGATGGGCGTGTTTAGATGTTTTTATGTTTCTTTTGTTCTTTATTGTTACTAGTGGAACACACCTATTGTTTAATTTATTTATATAATTAACAACACAGCCATATTGATCAGACACTTGTGTTGTAACTCTATCTATGTGCCCATCCCTAGGGTTGAGTTTATTTTTTTCTTAATAATAATTTCATACTCCCTTCATTCTTGGCATGTGCCCATGCAACCAAACATTCTGTCTTACTTAAGAATCATTAGAATGGAACACAGACTTCTTGAATGGTCTGTTACCTGCTGTTAACTGAATAACAATCCGTTTCACTGCACGTTCTGCCTGGAAGTAGAAGCATTATCTGTGGGGTATTATAAAAGCATGTTGAACCAGGCCATTACCCGCTCGGCTAGTTGGCCACGAATCATTGCCCCTCTAGCTGTTGCTCTGCCTTCATAAAATGAGCACTGAAGTCTAAAAATGTAATAATACACAACACGGGATATTACCTATGGATATAGAAAGTCTCTAATTAGGCTGTGCATCGTGCTCCATTCACAACATGGATGCACAAAAGTGTGCCTTTTTCTTTTTTTACTGAGATGAAATGCCCTTTGTCTTCAGATCAAACTTTATCAAATCAAATCAAACTTTATTTATATAGCACTTTTCATGCAGAGCAATTCAAAGTGCTTTACAGCAACAAACAAAGCAAAACAACGAGAACAAAAGGAACACTCGATCCCCAACCTTCCCAACCCATTAAAACAACAATACCCACATACAAATACAAGAGCACACACACAGGCAAGTGATTTGTCATTAAAATGAGAGACATGGTTTGGCACCGAAGATGTACAGCAAGAGGAAACGCTGGAGTACTAATGTCAGAAAGATTTTAGTACAAATAAAATGAAATAAATGAATAAATAAAGAACTAAAAACAGTATGAATATTTACCGGTATAAAATGATAGTAATGGTAATAATAAATAAATAAATACATAATAAAAACGAACTAAAATGCTGTTAAAATGAAAGCAAAGACTAGTAAATAAATACATAGTTAATATAATAAACATATATGTGGCGACTAAGTGCCAGTGTACTTAGTTTAAAGCGAGGTTAAATAAATGTGACTTAAGTTTCCTCTTAAAAATATCAACCATCTCCGCAGCCCTTAGGCCCACCGGCAGGCTATTCCACAGACGGGGGCCGTAAAGACTAAATGCGTCCTATTACATGCATCCTATAACCTTTTCCATTTCATAGACTCTAGATGTTGTTGGTACTCACATCTTGTGTATTCTGATTACATGCATCCTTTGCCAACCATGCCTCTAGGAGACGCTGCAGACTGACAATTGAACGTCCAAATAATAAATGATAGCATATGGACTCCCACACAGAGTGATGATGCAGAGTGGCATTCCACTATGGCCTCAAGCCACTGGGAGGCAGCAAGAGTAGGTCTGAATTTTAATTTATTACCTTCTACACATGTTGTTAGTCACCACGGCAACAGCCACCCTCCGCCACATGCAGAGGGAGCATAGACTGTATATAAAAATGTTTTAATGTATCTTGCTGGGATAATTATCGGTTAATTGTGTGAGGGAGGTCATAATTTCACAAGATTTGGTGTTAATATTTTTTATTTCAGCTCCCTAGGATCCCATTCATTCTGACTCTGTCGTTTGCGCCCCTAGTGGACAGTACCACCGGAAGAAGTCGCGTGTGGGGTGTCTCTCTCTCATATACTGTATAGCTCTCTCTATCTCTCCTTGTCCCGGATATATGGGTGCTTTCAACAATAACAGCGCGCAGTCGGCGGCACAATTCGAGTTTGTTCACAGCAATGGGATGACGTCATGCACGCTGCGTCTACTTTATATACAGTCTATGAGCGGGAGCTTTTCAGGTGACACGGCCACTTTGTGCACAACACACTCCATGGAAAGTGCGCACATTTTCAGCAGAGAAGTGTGGTTCCAAACGGAATACTCCGAACGAAACGGAAATGCGCGTCACCCCGCCCTTGCGCGTCACCCGATACACTGAAAAGCAGGGCTTGAAAACGAAATACTTTTTAAAGCGTTCCATTCTGAATGGTTCGGGCAGGCCTATTGTTAACGTTTTCGTTCTCTGAACTGTTCAGCCTCCAAAATATCAATCTTGAACCGGTTCAGAACATAACAATTTAATTCGTACTTAAAGTTCCTTATATTGTACAATGTTAAGTTTAGATTAGCAAGTATATAGAAAATATATTTGGTGGACTTTCAAACTTCAGTGCAACTGTATTAATGTGAAAACCGGTTTTGAAAACGTCGTCCGTCCACAAGATGGAGCCCCAGATGCATGGGGCTTGACGACTGACAGTGAAAGTGGTCGGTAATAGTCTCCCAGACATAGGATATGTTAAAGTATTTAGAGAACGAAAAAAAACATGTTTTTAACCGGTTTTGTGGATTTCATAATGTTCCGTTTCTGTTCCTGAACAGTTGAATAAATCTTTTTTTTATTTCAGTTTCCGTTACTCGTAAAATTCCATAAAAAAAATTCCCCACCCGTAATTTCCGGTAAGTGCAAAACGGATGTGTAAA
Source organism: Bregmaceros cantori (assembly GCA_900302395.1). NCBI lineage: Eukaryota > Metazoa > Chordata > Actinopteri > Gadiformes > Bregmacerotidae > Bregmaceros > Bregmaceros cantori. The sequence goes on along the minus strand of OMKY01236294.1, from coordinate 15,359 downwards.
TAAACAAATATTGTCCTCAAATGACATTTGGACACAGCAGCTGAGAATGTAATGGACTTTCTACAAAAAAAAAGATTAGAGTTTTCTACGTTCTAAAAATGTTTTAGTGTTTGGCGGTATGTGTAATAGGGCTGCAACTAACGATTATTTTAATAGTCGATTAGTTGGCGATTATTGAAACAATTAATCGATGAATCGGGTGGATATTTTTCCTATCAAAAATCCCCCAAGACATAGAAATTAATATTGTCAACTTTAAATGTAGTCAATTTTGGTTCACGATCGCCAAGAAAAGTATTATTTGTTGTATTATTATTAATTATCAAACATATGTTGAATAATTATTGTTGAATAATTATTAACCATATTTTGCATTTTCAGAAATTATCAAGTTATATCAAATTAGTGTAGACCAATAGGTGGTGGTGTCAGCAAAAAAAACTGCTGAAAATAACAATAATTAATTTCCTCATTATCGATTATTGCATTAGTTGTCGATTAATTTCATAATCGATTAGTCACCGATTAATCGACTAATCATTGCAGCCCTAATGTGTAATTATTGTAATGGTTGGGGCGCCTCCACTCAGAGGAGCAGGCGAGTGTAACCGGGGAAGGCACGTCTGGATGACGATCGACAAGAGGCCAGCCTGGCTACTTGCCAAGCACCATCCAGATCGTACTTATACCCCTCCACAAGCAACAGCTCAGTCACTCATGGTTTCAATCCCAGCATTACACTGCCCTCCTCCCACAAGGCTACCGTCCTCGGGAGCCGAATCCGTCGCGCTTCCCGTCCACGGCCCTCGGGAGCCGAATATATCTGTCGCACTCCTCGTCCACGGACCCCACCGTCTGACCGAGCAGCCAATCCCACTTCTGACACCAATGCAATGGTTGGGGCGCCTCCACTCAGAGGAGCAGGCGAGTGTAACCGGGGAAGGCACGTCTGGATGATGGTACGTATACCCCTCCGCGAGCGACAGCTCAGTCATGGTTTCAATCCGGCGGCAGCGTTCATTACAGTATGTGTTTATCACAGAACATTTGTGAAAGTCTGGAACAGGAAAATAATTAAATGTAAATGTATGGCCGCATCTATTATTTTTTTTTTCTTTTTCAAAAATATCTGCTATTTTTATCTATCTATTTAGTCTATTTTTTGGCTCTCAGAAATAAACCACAGCAGGGTAACAGGCAGCAGCAGGAATTCCACAGTCCTGGTGTGGATGTGTCAGCGCTATTTTCCGCTTCTTGTTACGAGCTGAGGCCATCAGCCAAGGGTCACTCAGCGGTGGTTCTTGATAATGTGCCGTTTCTAATCTCAACGTCAGCAAATGCATACTTGGAGGTGACTTGGGAGGTGTCATTTTTATGCGGTGTGTTGAGATAATTATTAAGAGCTTGACCAAAAATTCATACTTCAATATGGATGGTCTTCGATGCACACCTATTTTGCCTGTGTGTTCTGGTCAGGGCTTGAAAACACTTGAAAACACAAACTAAATTATTTTTTAAAAGTTCAGTTCGGAACGGTTTACCATTTTCGTTCTCAGAATCGTTCTGCCACCAAAATATCGGTCCTAAACCGGTTCGGAACACAAACATTTTGTTTGTTCTTTAAGTTCTTTATATTGTGCAATGTTACGGCTAGTTATTCTTCATACAAAAAATATTTGATGGACTTTAAACACCCTGGATTGCATCGGCTGTTCTGTGCCTCATCACGGGTCTACCTTTTACTAGTTTTGTTGGTTCATAAAGAATCGAAAGATACAATTATATATGGGAGAATAATGATGAGAATATAAAAACCAACATCAATGAAATACCAGCAACTGCAAGATTAAGTCAGCTCCATACATAGGCCAGCACTCTGCTCATACCGGCAGGCGAGCAGCGTGGAGCGGCGGGAGGCCTCGATGCCGGAGAGAAGCGTTCCACTGGCGCTCCCGAGATAATAAAACACACGCCGCTGTTCTCGCGACGCACTGCCGTCTCACTCGGAGGCCGTCCCAGTGGGAGGCCGCCCCGCTGTGCGGCATAAAAACAGTGCCACTTCCAGCAGAGACGCCGAGGAATGTTGAACACTTTGCAGTGGCTCACATCTGAAAGATTCATACGAGGATTGAGACACGACCTAAAAGCACATAGGGGCAGAGTAGCCATAAAAAGTACTGAACTAAGAGTATTGTTACCTCAGCAAAATGTTACTCAAGTAAAAGTAAAAAGTAGTCATGCAAATAGTTACTCAAGTCAAATTAAAAAAGTACTCCGCAAAAAGTTTACTTAAGTAGCTGAAGTACTGAGTAACTTTCAGTAAAAAAAATGAAATAAAGAGACCGAGGGGGAGCGAGCGCGCCCGAGAGAGACCAAGAGAGAGAGACCGAGAAGGAGAGCGCCTGAGAGACTGAGACGGAAAGAGACTGAGAGAGAAAGAGACCGAGGGAGAAAGCGAGAGTGCCCGAGAGAGAGAGGCCGAGAGCGAGAGAACCCAAGAGAGAGAGACTGAAAGAGAAAGAGACCAAGAGAGAAAGCGAGAGTGCCCGAGAGAGAGAAAGACAGAGCGTGCGTGAGAGAGATATGACGTCAACATATGTGCCAACAGTTCCCAACGGGTGACGCTAAAGGCCAAGTAAATGTAATGAGTAGCGAATTGCTGGCGTCTCAGTAAAAAGTATTGTTTTTCACCTCAAAAGTACTTGAGTAAAAGTAGAAAATGCAATGAGTGACCACCCATCTCTGCCTAAAAGCAAATCTCAGTTAGATTCTGAAAAATCATTAATGGATTCTGTCGAACTCCGTTGGCTTGGTGCGCTGATCACTGACATATGCGACTCGTGGGCAGAGGTGGGCAGTAACGCATTACATTTACTCCGTTACAATTTTTTTGCATCCTTTTTTACTTTTGGGGTGCATTTTTCACAAGTTACTTTCTACTTTTACTCAAGTAAATTTGAGATGAAAAAAAAAATACTTTTTACTGAGAGGTCAGCAATTCGCTACTCGTTACATTAACTTGGCCTTTAGAGACACCCATTGGGAACTGTTGGCACATACATATGTTGGCGTCATATCTCTCTCTCCCTCTCGGGCGCTTTCTCTCTCTTGAGTGCTTTCTCTCTCGCTCTTTCTCTTAGTCTCTCACTCTCGAGCGCTCTTTTGAAAAGAGTATTTGTCCTATTTTAAATTTTTTTTACTGAAAGTTACTCAGTACTTTTGCTCCTTAAGTAACTTTTTGGAGAGTACTTTTTTGCTTTTACTTGAGTAACTATTTGGATGACTAATTTTTATTTTTACTTGAGCAATATGTTGCTATGGTAACCAGAGATGGCAAAAGTACCCACATTTCTTACTTAAGCAAGAGTAAAATACATTTGTGAAAAAACAACTCGAGTAAGACTACAAAGTACTGATCCAAATATGTACTTGAGTAGAGTAAAAAGTACAGGCTCTGAAACATAATCAAAAAGTATTTTTGAAAGTAATAAGTACAGGCTCTAAAATGTAACAGTAAGGAGTAGAAGTACAGATATTTCTGTTAAAAATCTACTCAGTACAAGTAAAAATTCATCAGAGAAAAAAGTACTTCTAAAAGTACAGATACATGAAAAAACTACTTAAGTACAGTACTTGAGTATATGTACTTCGTTACTTGCCATCTCTGGTGGTAACGATACTTTTACTCACGTAATTTTTATGGCTACTCTGCCCATGTTTGCTTGTGGGAACCTTACTCGGCCAGTTTCCTTATCATTGTTCTTATTATTGACTCCACAATTTCAGCATTGCCATCTGCAATTGTATAACATTCTCTAGTTTTTAGATTTATTCCACAGAGCACACTAATCTGTTGGAAAATGTATGACTATCAGAAGAATAGAGATATTTCAATCATTCATTTCTCCTTTCTTCTCTTGCTAAGTGCATGTGTAACCTCTGCACACGAGCAGTGCATTATGGGTAATTCACTTGGTCATGGTTCCAACGCAGTGGACGTACAATAGACGATGCTGGGTGTCAGTATGAGGCTAGTCTAGTCGGTACTTGCGTCTATGGGCCACATGCACATACCTATACCGTGTAGCCTCGACTTGGGGAAAGGTTGATTAACCTCTACCTGATTTGAGGCGGACACGCCCCCAGCATGTACATAATGTACATACACATGTACACTGACTAATATCATTTCCCTAAGGCCATTTATCTGTTGTGGTAGACTGATGTAGTTCAGGTCCAACATGGCCGTCAAGCCTACGAAGGTCACGTGACCTACAAAGTGTCAATACAGCCACATAACTGGAGCTAAAAGCTACGCTAGAATTGAACATGACATGAGTCACTGGATCTAATGTCAACACCTTCCTGGTTGGTGTACTCAGTACTCAGAATTGACTTTAGAATACTTCTACTAGTTTTCAAATGTGTTAACAAACTCGCCCCTCCATACTTAGCTGATCTGCTTGAACCATATCAGCCTTCGCAGAACCCGCGGCCCAGCGCTCTTACTAGTTCCACGTGTTAACTCAAAATCGCATGGAGAGGCCGCATTCAGCTTCTATGGCCCTCGACTATTGGAGGTGGGGGGAGGGGGGGGTGTACTTCCGGTGTCTGAACATCACGCCCGGTCATTTTGTTCGCTGTGGTTTTTGGCAATTTTTCAACATGTATATTCGGTGGGAACACACACCTGCAGGGTTATTTAAAACGGATAGGGGTAACTTGCGGGGTGATATTCAACACCCAAATGCTCTCGTGCGGATCTGTGACCCACAGCCAGCCTATTGGTCCAGAAGAACATGTGACCACTCGGTGAGTAACTTTAATTTGGATTTTGACTGTATTTCATCAATATTTATACAAAATTATGAACAGAGCGAGTGGTGTGATGTGTAAGACGACATCTAGTGGTCGGATTTTGAACTGCTGTGCGTTTTGTATGTTTTGTGTGCTCGGACCTCGGTCAAGTACCAGAGTTGGCATATGCAACAATAAGACATCGGAAGTCTGTTTCATCCCAGCGGGACAAAATGCCAGCCCCCGGTATTTTTGCGGGTAAACTCGTCTATTGGAAACTACCATAGGGCGCAATTTGCGGAGACGGGGCTCCCCCCATACCAACCCCGAAGTAGGCACAAAACGAACACGGTGTCCATTTTTATATACCGTCTATGGTTGGGAGGCTGTGGGTAACGTTGTCCTGTTCAATGTTCCGTTTCTGTAAAGCTTGTGTTGCTCTGCATGAAAAGTGCTGTACAAATAAATACAGTTTGAGTACTGTCGCCCTTGACCACTCCGACGTTCTTCTGGACCCATGGGATGGCTGCGGTGCATTCAAATCGTAAATCGGACAAACATGAGTAAATGGAATGGGTTGTGCAGATTATTGAATCATACGTTTGTGGGGCATTGATCCGGACTAGAACATATGGGTGTGGAATAGCACCATAGTTACCAGTACCACCATTCTTTCTTTTAAAATTACGCAATAGGTGCGTGTGTGCTCCCATTAAATAGACAAGATGCATTTTTACCGGAACTACCTTGTCTATAATAGACAGGGGCTAGACTAAATGTTATTTTATGTGTGTAATCCCGTTAACCCCAATGTAACTGTAATCAAGATTACTTTTTTTAAATGTAGTTGCAACGGACTAGTAACTTTATTATTGCAATCTGATTACATAACGCCGATACAAGTAATCCGTTACTTCCCAACCCTGCATATGGCATATCTGAAAATAATGACAGCTGAAAATATATATCTAAAATTAACTCACAAACACACACAATTACATAACTAGTTCACAACACGTATTTATATATAAAAAGAAAACAAAAGATTTCCAAAATATACATTAACCATGTTCATAGGCAGACTGAACGGTGACGGTTTGATGGATTGGCTGCTTTGGCCCCAGACATCCCAGCAACATCAATATAAAACAGAACCTCCATAGCTACATCGAGTTCCATGAATGTGATGCAATGAGTTCAAGACATTGGACAATATTCTTAGGATATAATTAGGGATGCACCGATACTGGTATCGGGTATCGGCCCCGATACTCGCTTATGTACTCTTGCTCGCCAAACAGTTGCCGATACCATGAACAGATGCCAGTTCCGGAAAGACCGAGACTCGTGCCGAGCTGTTACCCCGAGCAGAGCTTCGGCTTCCGGCTCCGTAAAGAGCGGGACTCGCGCCGCGCCGTGCCACCCCGAGTGCCGTCGAGAGGCTTCAGCGTTTTTTGGGCAATTTCTGAAAAGATGAAAAAATAAAATTAAAAAATTGGGTAACTGTAGTACTCAGTATCGGTGAGTACTGTAATGATTGTACTCGTATCGGTTTTTTTAAATGGATTCGGTGCAACCCTAGATATAACGACGATATTTACACACGTTCGGGCGAGTCGGGAACTGTCGTTTTGACGTTTAAATTCAGTCACTTTCCAACACTGAAAAGACAAACAGGGATGGGTGCACAGTTAAAGTTCTCTCAAAGTCTTCCGAGAGATTGCACAATAGGGCTGCCACTAACTAGTGGTGCACCGATCCGATCCTCAGATTGGTGATCGGGGGCCCGATCAGACTTTTTTCCAAGTATCGGTACTCGTGATTTTGTCCCGATGAGGATCGGTAAATAAGTCGGGGAGCATGCCAAATGATTGTTCGTTACTTTGACTATTATTGAAATTGACAATTGTGCCAAATATGTTGGGTACCACAAATCTTTGCAGGATCAGGACTCTGTATCAGCACTCTGTATCAGGACTCGGTGCCGGAGATCGGGATCGGCCGATTCTTAAAATTAAAGGTTTGGAATCGGATCAGGAGCACAAAAAGAAACGTGTTCAGTGCAACTAACGGCTACAACTAACGATTCATTCAATAGTCATTTGTTGCCAATTGTTAAAACAATTAGTCGACTAATCAGTTTTTCTTTTCCTCAAACAATATTAAGATGGACCAACAAAAGAGCTCCATCTGGACACTTATATTGTTGACGAGAGGCAAGTCATTGGTAGTTTCATCAAATGACGAGGATGCTGCAAATTCTGAAAACCTACGGAAACAAGACTTTGAGAGAAAGTTGCTGCTGTCCACCCGTAGCCACGAAGTTAGCTACAACAAGCCGTTTATTTGCATTTCAGTGTGGGAAACACTGCCCCATGTCTCCGCTCCCGACACAAGGGGGCGTATACATGTGAAAACTGACGTGGTCATGCCTTCGGGGGTCCCTGAAAGTCAAATTATACCCCACAAAAACGGTCCAGGCACAGAACGTGATGCCATACGCGCTGGAAAGTGACTCCAGAAAAACTCAAACTTTGTCACCACATCAAATAAATACTGTGAAACAGCTTGGCAAGCCAGAACCAACGGATCGCCCTCGCATCGCACGCAACTAGAATGAACATTGCTCATTTTAGTCCAGTGTTGAGGTGCACCGATCCGATCCTCAGATCGGTGATCAGGAGCCGATCAGACTTTTTTCCAAGGAACGGGACTTGTGATTTTGTCCCGCTCAGGATCGGTAAATGAGTCGGGGAGCCAAATGACTGTTTATTTACATGGACTAATATTGAAATTGACAATTGTGCCAAATAGTTTGGGTACTACCAATTTTTGCAGGATCAGAACACTGTATCGGGACTCGGTATCGGGGATTGGTACCGGAGATCGGTCGATCGTTCAAATCAAACGATTGGATCGGGAGCAAAAAAAAAAAAAAACGTGATCGGTACACCCCTAGTCGCGTGTGATACGTGGACGATGCGTCGGTTCTGGCTCGGCAGGCTAGTGAAAGAGATGACTCGTAAGAAGACAGATATGCGGTCAGATTTCTATTAACTGCCATTTTAAGTGGGGACACTACACTTCTGTTAACCTTTATTTAAAAAAATGTTTGTCGACATGTTTCTTCTGGCCTATCATTCGTTTAGACTGTGACAAAGAGATCCTCTTCGATTCGTGTCATCTCTGAAGTTACTATTCCAAACTGAAAACGTTTTTAAACTAGGGGTGCAGGGTTTAACCATGCTTCAACCGCGACTCAGCTGCTGCGTAGCTCGTCCGATCCTGATCAGCTAAAATCTGACAGTACCGGGACATCAAATAAACTGCGATCGAAGCCCGATCCGATCTGTGGGGGATCGGTGCACTCCAATTTTTAACTACTACAGCTTTCCAGGCACCAGAAATTCAAAACGTGGCACCGAATGGGCTTCTTTCACAATGGTGTAAAAGCAACATCCTGAAAAGGTTCAAGACAGCAAGAAGTTCTAATTTAGTCCAGTTTGCCAGTTCCAACTGTAGAGGAATGAAAAAGTCGCTGTGAAAGAAAAGACAAGGGCTAGGGATGCACCGATATCGGGTATCGGCCATTACATCCCCTACGCTCCGCGTTCCGTGGATAGAATAATGGTCGTGAGTATCCGTTGTGTCTAATGATGGCGAACAAATAAGGAAATCTCTCTTTAAACCGCAGTGAGGATTGCAATACTGAAGCCGTCAAGTGCCTCCGTCACCACAGTACAATAAGTAAGACTGCACGCACAAGCTTCGTCAGGCACGAACCTGTACACGGGCGAACGCAGACCAGAAAATCAAAGTCCGTTGTCCCCAGTCCTTTGGTGTCATTGAGGCATGCCACTATTTTTTTTATACACCATAACTTTTTTTACTGTGACTGTCTAAAAGGCCTAAAATTGTTTTTATTCAAAATGTAGCTGTCAACTACTAACGGTGCCACCAATAGTTTTGCCATTTTTAAAAATAATAATAATAATAATAAAGACAATAATGAATGCATTGAAATTAAACTGCTTTTAAACATTTAATCAAATATATTTGGACGAACCCTTTCTCGTTTCAAATGATTTGATGGTTGAAAGCATTAACGATTTTTCACATTAACTCATTTATTGTTCAAGTGTATTCGTTTTACCGAATACACTTTTTCACGCACCATAACGCCCGGATGAGGCCCTAAAAATGGTCAGAAACCCAGGGTGCAAACAATGGACACTACCCAGCACCATGTTGCCTATGTAGTGGAAATGTTATTATGTTGACATCGCGAACGGCCACAGTTGTCAGCGCAATGCGCCGATAGGCGATAATTTTTAAAACGTTCCATTCCGAACGGTTCAGGCAGGTCCATGTTTAACGTTTTTATTCTCCGAACCGTTCCGCCATGAAAATATTGGTCCTGAACTGGTTCGGAACGCAAAGATTTGGTTTGTTCTTAAAGTTCATATTCTGCAATGTTAAGTTTAGTTATTGTTTATACAAAATATTTGGTGAACGTTCAGACTTCAGAGCAACTGTATTAACGTGAAAACTTCTTCAAAACGCCCTTGCGTTCACTTCCTCGTCTGTCCACAAGATGGAGCCCCAGATGCAAGGGACTTGATGACCGACAGTGAAAGCTGGATGGAAATAGTCTCCCAGACATAGGATATGTTAAAATGTATAGAGAATGGGGGAAAAACGTTTTTAAATCGGTGTTGTGGATTCCTAATGTTCGGTTTATGTTCCGGGACAGTTGACAAAATATTTTTTTTTTGTTTCAGTTTTCAGTCCTCGTAAAATTCTGTTCGTTTATGGTTTTCGTCTTTGTTCCTTGAACCGGTTCGGAGCCCTGTTTCCACTAAGTGCAAAATAGAGGTGTTCGATTTGAGACGGTGCTAATATCGGCCATCAGCCATATTCGGACGCAGCATTGGTTTTGGCAAAAACACACCAATTTCAAAATTCTAAATTGCCCATTTAGACCTAAAGACAGCCACAAAAAAAATATTACGACGCGATTGATGTCCCCGCCACCACAGGAAGGCATAGTGGCCAAAAAATGAGGGTCCGGCCGGAGGTTCTGGTTGGTGTTGGATGGAGGGTCCCGGCCGGAGGTTCTGGTTGGTGTTGGATGGAGGGTCCCGGCCGGAGGTTCTGGTTGGTGTTGGATGGAGGGTAGCGGCTGGAGCTTCATGCGGCGGAACGGCGGCGGATGATGAAGGCTCCGCGCTGTAACTGTCCCAGGTAGATCCTCATCTTAGTACTGTCGCTGGTCTTCCTCACCCACAGCTGGGAGATGGAGAAATAATGAGAAAAAGGTGTCACAAGAGATGGTGAGCGGGGCTTGAAAAACTAAATTAGGCAGGTCTATATTTAACGTTTCCAATCTCGGAACCGTTCGGCCACCAAAATATTGGCCCTGAACCGGTTCGGAACTCAAACATTTTGTTCGCTCTTAAAGTTCCTTATATTGTGCAATGTTAAGTTATATTTTTTTTAGACAAAGTTTATTTGGTGGACTTTCAAACTTCAGAGCAATAGTATTAACGGCATTACATTCACTTCCTTGTCAGCCCACAAGATGGAGCCCCAGATGCATGGGGCTTTACGACTGACAGTGAAAGCGGATGGAAATAGTCTCCCAGACATGGGAGATGCTAAAATATATAAAGAACGAAAAAAAAGTTTTTAACCGGTTTTGTGGATTCCTAATGTTCCGTTTCTGTTCGGGAACAGTTGACAAAATGTTTGTTTCCGTTTACGCTCCTTGTAAAATTCTGCTCTTTTTCGTTTTTGTTTTTTGTTTTTCTTTCCGTTCCTTCAACCGGTTCGGAGCCCTGATGGTGAGTAACAATGTATGGTATTTTTAGAAGCATTTCTTTTTAACTTTTTACCGTAACGTAAGAAGTAGAATTACTGATATTTGTGTTGAAAACGTACCGAAAACAGTAGCATACGCTTGGCAGAAAACATTTTAAAAGGTATGGGACACCGTAATGGACACTCCCAACTTATTAGACAGACAGATTTTTCTTAGCACTTTGAGCTTATTTTCAATGCAATGCGTTATACATTTAATGTATTATTATTATTATTATTATTATTATTATTATTATTATTATTATTAATAATTTAAGGCCTAAAATGTTTCTGAATGTAGTTTTTTTAGACCCTGCAGGAACCATGCCAAATATGATTCAGATTTCAAATGTTTCTAAAATCACAAATTTGATAAATATCTTTTTTTTTGCTATATAAAAATTGACTTGATGGGGTCCGCGTTGGCCAAGTGGTTATGGACACTGCACCTAACGCGACCCCACTCATGTTAGTGGTGCTGCGTCTACCGCAGCGCCCGCAGCGTCGCGAGTTCGACTACGCTCGTCGACTTGTCTGCAATGTCTACTCCCGATCTCTCCAACCCAGTTTCTGACTAATCCTATCCAATAAAGATGGAAAAACGGTGCTGACGCCGAAAAAAATAACTTAAATTTTTTTTTTCACTTGATTAGGAGACAGTAAAGTTCAACTGAAAATTGTTAGACGTTAGAGAACGGTTTGTGTTTCTATAACATATTTCCAATTATTATTCGTAATTATAGTTTTGATTGAAAACTGAAAATGGTAGTCACTGAAAGCATTAATGGGGTTTGGGCAATATTATAATAAGCCCACTAAAGCTAACGGAATTTTAAAAAGTTGAACAGATGTAGAAGAGCGCGCACAGCAGTGGCGCCATCTAGCGGTCAGATTCCACATGTGCGTGTGAGTGTTCAGCCAGCAGGCCACTAGTAACTCAACTTCTTACAAAAGAATCTGATGGAACTTAGGGTTTTATAAAAATACACGTTCGAAGCTGCAGTTTTTTGTTCAAAACGTCAACATTTTTCGAATCTCAAAAGTTTGTAATGACAGTGGGGCAAGCAAGGCAGAACATCATGAACTGGAAGCACACAGATTGCAAACATGCGCCGTAGTTTGCAATCGTAAAACCGTAAAAAAAAAAAAAAGTACTTTTAGTGCTAGCAGTATGTGTGCCAACCCATTATCAATGCATGTGCTCCTAGAGTAGTAGCCTAACCCCTACCTGAACCTCTAAACCTAAATCTAACCCCTAGCCCAACCCCTAAACCTAGCCTAAAAAAAAAACAAAAGACGCAAAGAAGTCCTCGCGACGGGATTCGAACTCGCTTTGGCGTAAAAGCAGAGGATGCTACAGTTGCGCTATACAAGCTGATGCAAAGATTGGGAGCAGACAACCTTAAGTTGCTGTCGGCGGCGTGTCCGCCATGTTTTAATTCCGAAACATCCCTAACGTGATCGGAAACGTTCGAAAATGGCACCGCCGGCCAAAAATAGCACCGGCTGTTTCGGGAGACACGGCCACGCGTGACGTCACTACGGAGAACGGGCATCGTTCACCCGTTAATAATAATAATGAAGTAACAGAAATGCACCAAAATTTAATCACTTATTTCTTTCGTCATTTCCAACAAAATTTAATCCAGACCAGTGCCAGGGGACAAACCAGCGCAACCAAAAACAACCTGCTCCGCGGCTCCTCCCCGGCACAGTTAACTAATAAACACACACGAGGGAAATTCTTACGACTGTCGATGGAAGGAAGATGGTTTTACAGTAACAGTAATAACAATATCAACATTCAAATGTTCAAGTGAATCCTTTCCAACAGTGGCCCACGCACATTGACAACATCCAGAAGAAGGCTCAGCGACTGTTCTTCCAGTGGCAGCTTAAGGTGCTTGACTGCAGTGGTTCATCAGAACGGGAGCGAAAACGTTCGACTTTCTTTCGGGCAGCCCTGTATGCCAATACCTCCAGACTTGGAAACAATTTACTTCCCTGCACGACATGGCATGAGACACGAGACAAGACTCTTACGTGCTTACATTTTTTTGTACTTGACTGTATTTATATTGTTATCTGTGGTATTGTGTGTTGTCAAACTTCTCACCAGAGCTTGAAATTATTTTTTAAAACGTTCCGTTCCAAACGGTTCAGGCAGTTCTATATTTAACGTTTTCATTCTCAGAACCACTGCACCACCAAAATATTGGTCCTGAACCAGTTCAGAACACAAACATTTAGTTTGTTCTTAAAGCTTGTGTAATGTACATTTAGATATAGTTTTTATACAAAACATATTTGGTGGATATTCAAACTTCAGTGCAACTGTATTAATGCCATTACATTCGCTTCCTCGTCCGTCCACAAGATGGAGCCCCAGATGCATGGGACTTGAACGACTGACAGTGAAAGTGGACGGAAATAGTCTCCCAGACATAGGATATGTTAAAATCTATAGAGAAGGGGAAAAAACATTTTTAACCGGTTTTGTGGATTTCATAATGTTCCATTTATGTTCTGGAACATTTAAAGAAATATTTTTTCGCTTCCGTTTCCACTCCTCATAAAATTCTGTAAAATTCTGCTCGGTTCAAAGCCCTGGTTTTGACCAAAGAGTATACGGTTCCCAACTTGAGTCCCATGTGTGTGCACTACCATGTCGGCGCAGTTGGCAAATAATTCCAATTCATCCAGCCACTGTTTGACAGGTGGTTGCCTCGCGTGCCAGAACCAACAAATCGCCCAGGCATCGCACGCATCGACGTCTGGTATGGGCGACGCGAGACGTGGGCACTACCAATTTTGGCGCCGCTTGTCCCACCTACCTCGCTGTGACTGGATAACACGATTTGATTTTTTTTTTTTAGCACGTTTTTCGACCCTGGTTTAACCAGACCCAATGATCGCTCTAATTATGTGCAATGCGTGGATGATTCAATGGTTCTGGCTCGCCAGGCTAACCATCAAGCAGATTTTAAAGAATGTAAATAATTATAAAATGGTTACAGATCCATTGCAATCAAAGCTGTAAGCACATCGTCATTTTCCACAGTCATTCAGTCAAGAATCCATTTTAAAATGCTTGTATTTGTTTTTAAGTGTTTAAATGGTCTTGCCCCCTCCGATCTCTGAGCTTCTCCGCCCGTACTCGCCTGCCCTTAGCTCAGCTGACCACTTCCTCCTCACCGTACCAAAGGCCAGGCTGAAGCTCAGAGGTGACCGTGCTTTCGCAGTTGCAGCGCCCGCCTTATGGAACAATCTCCCCCAAAATATTAGGCAGGCCTCTCTTCTCTGCCGGTTTTTAAATCCCTTTTTAAAACCCACCTGTTTTCCTTGGCCTTTTCCCCCCCCAGTTGTGATGTTGATTTGATTTATTGTATCTTTTTCGCTTTTTATGATTATCTTTTTTTTCTACAGGACTGTTGTTTGCTATGATACATGCATTTTAGACTATTGTATTTGTGACTTCATTGTTTGATTTTTACTGTTTTACTCTTATTTATTGTACAGCACTTTGGTCCTTCGTGGATGTATAAAATAAAGTCGGATTGGATTGCATCGTTAAGCACGCACCTCATTGGTTCCGACGGAGCAGATGACACAGCTTATCTTGGCGTTGTCCTTGGACTCCAGGTAGATGGCCTGGCTCTTATGGTACCTGGAGAGACAGGAAGCCATGCGTGTTATGACGCGTAAGGCAGTGGATTTGCCGACTTGCCAAAAGATATAAGCAGATAGGGGCAGAGTAGCCATGAAAATTAAGTACTCAGCAAAATATTACTCAAATAAAAGTAAAAAGTAATCATCCAAATAGTTACTCAAGAAAAAGTAAAAAAGTACTCAGTAACCAAGTTACTTAGTAACTTACAGTAAAAAAATAAAAATAAAACAAATTCTCTTTTCAAAATATAATAGAATGCCCCTTGTTGATTTACTAGACCTATGAAGAAAAAGTAAATTAAATAAATTAAATGAACTGCAACACCAAAACACTGAAACATTGTAATTAACATTTTTTTGTTCCTCTAAGGCGATGCATTTCATTGCATGTATAATCACTACAAAGCAGTGTAGTGCAAAAAGGTTTTCGCAACATTTCTGCAAACAGATGTATTGCATAAACATTCTTACATAAAGGTAATGGCAGTGTAAACACAATAAAAAATATAATAATACTAATATAATAATAATACAAATATATTTCATAACAATAGAATACTGGTTTTAATTAGGGCTGCAACCAACAAATGTTACTTTCTCTGAGACAAACGAAACAACTTATGTCGTAATATTTCTTGGCGATTATCGATTATTACATTTGTTGCCGATTAATTCTGCAGTCCTATTTGTGACACAACACAGTGGACTTGCTCGAGTTAAAACCATAGCCGGGTTGAAGCCTCCGACAGCTGAAAGTACCCGTATATCCGGAGACAAGTAGAGGTAGAGAGAGCTCTACGGTAAGTGAGAGAGAGACACCCCACACGCGACTTCTCCCGGTGGTACTGTCCGCTAGGGGCGCCAACGACAGAGTCACAATGAATGGGATCCTATGGGAGCTGAAATAAAAAATATTAACGCCAAATTTGACGCGTTTGTGAAATTATGACCCCCCCCCCCCTCCTCACACAATGAACCGTTAATTATCCCGACAATATACATTAAAACATCAATTAGAAACGATCTTTAAATAG
>OMKY01236293.1:0-18219 GCA_900302395.1 Bregmaceros cantori | reverse complement strand
GAATTTTCCAGTAATCGAGTATTCTCTGAAAATATTTGAGTAATTGGATAAAACATCTTTTTTGCTGAGATGAGAAGCAATTATGTAAATGCAGAAGAAAGTGCATTAAATGAAATAGTGAATAGTATCCCAAAATCTTGAACAAGTTAAACGATTAATCAAGGCGAGAGATTTTTTGCCGAATATTTTTTTGTAGTCGATTCATCGCTGTGCACTGCTGCAATGCCCTTGTTTCCCCAATAGATCGTGGCATATTTCATTTTAGCAGAGCAGCATTGCTGTGCACACCTTGGACACATGGTGTTTGAATGTATTATTACTATTATTTTTATTTTTATTTTTCTGTCTCAATTTGAGATTGAGACATTGCACGTCCAAATGCCTGATCACCTATCAAATTATTACATTACGGCCCACAAGTCAAAAAGTTTTCCCAATCCTGATCCATCTTGGCACAGTCATGCCGAAGCAGTTGAGACACAGCAACGCTGTAAAAAGTATGGCTTCCTTAATGGAACCTGGGATCTATAACACGAGCAAGGCCACTGGAAGGTGGCCACGGGCCAAGCAGTGAATACTTCATTTGGAGTCTTGTTCGTCGACAGCTGTATACTTGATGACATCATGCTCGACGACACTTGGATGCAGAAAATTGATTCAAAACTACATCAGGAAGGAGGAAGTAATGTGCTGCGAAATATGAAGAAGCGCGTTACTGTTAATGTTTAGGGGTGGAACAAAGCGAAAAGTTGTCAAAATGCACACAGTGTGTTTATTTTCTGCCAATGTTCTTAACCGCAAATTTCCCTGTAGATTCTCATCGTGAATGTGTACTGACCACTACCGACCAAATGACAGCTGAATCCTGCACCTTCTGAGATTGTGCCACTTAACATTGGTCAATTTATAGTTTACATTATTTTAATGACACAACGATTTGCCATCTAATTGCTGACTAAATGATTATTTAATGAATGTGCCACAAATGTAATAATCAATAAACGCAAAGGACATGACAAACATGAACGAATGAATAAATAAATCTTTTATTTGAACAGAAACCAACAAGAAGACAAAGAACGTGACAATTAAAAAGAAAGAAAAGAAGAAAAATAACATAATCAAATCAACTAAGCAAACTTGTAACCTACACAAGGATCTGTCTAATTTAAGTCGAGATCAGAAGTAAAATCCAAATAACCAAATAAGATCTCCAAGGATAATTAGTATAATTTCATATTAATTACTCATTTCTGAATACGAAATATTGGGGACACAATTGCTAAAAAAAAATAGGTTCATGAGTAAAATCAACTATTATGATGTGAATTAATTGTATAATATTGAGTTTGTGCCAGAGTTACTTAATTGTTACATATTTGTTAGTTACGCAGATGCAAATTTGATTATTTCTGACTTGACAATATCTTTTTTTGTTTGCTGTGAATAGTTTGCTGTTTGTTTTTCCTCCCCAAGAAAATACAACCGATTAGTTCATTAATCACTTAAATAATCTGCAACTGTCGACTTTTGCCTCCTGATTTATACTTTAAATGTACCGTGAATGATTGAATGTACTATTGAAATGCATTAGGTTTTGACACACCGACTTGGAAAGTGGTCAGATACTCAGATTGTTGCATTTCACTCTGTATCCCTCCCTGTGCAGGCCCCTACCCCCAGCAGGCCTTGTACCCCCAGCAGAGCTCGGCCCCGATCTATCCCCCGGCGATGCAGGTGCCACCCCAGGCTCCCCCCTACAGTGATGCCCCTCCTGCCTACTCAGAGGTAGCACACTGCCATTCCAACACCACTGTAGGAAGTCATACCGTAATAAATGTATACAACAACCGTTAAATACAAATTGCCTCGTAAATGGTATTTGTTTTGTAGATGCAGGGATGATGATGAGCATTTCCAATATTTTAGGTTGTCCGCTGCTACATTTGTTGAACAATTTTTTTACTCGTTGTTGCTTTTCACAAATAGGAAAACTTCTGCCTCCTAAACTGATCCCGACAATTTCCGGTAGCATTGCTCTGTTCTCAACCGGAGGTCCGGAAAGCGATAGTTCTGGACAAAAAAACGGCTGAAATCATCTTCGGGGCCAAACGAAAACTCTGTATCTGAAATTTCCGGACAGTAAACTGAAAGCTATCCCTAGCATTGGTCTTTGTCTCTGTGTTCCAGATCTACCAGCCGAGATTCATGCTGCCTCCTCAGGTGGCCCCAGGCCAGGTGGGGCCTATGACGTACGCCCCTGGGGCTCAGATGTTCGTCCCGATGCAGCAGCCCATCCCGATGGGCATGAGCCAGAATCCCATGCCCCACATGGCGTACTACCAGATGGGTGCGGTTTATCCCCCTGGCTCCACCGTCATGGTGGAGGGGGGATTTGATGCTGGAGCACGCTTCGGGGGAGGAAACAGTGTCTCTATCCCGGTAAGATGTTTTAAAAATGAATTATTTCAATTACTGACGCGGTTGGAGAATAATGGACTACATGTAGTCCATTATTCCTTACATTCATCCATTCCATTCGTCCATCCATGTTCATAAAATTTAGAAACAAAGTGGTGACAAAGGGCAGCCCTGTCAGGAGTTCAACCCTCGCTGGAAACAAGTCTGACTTACTGGATGGCCAGTAGATGGATTCCTGGATGGCTGAGGATGTAATGAAATGAAACTGAAATCGTTTTGCAACTGCTGTTAAAACAGGGGAAGAGCATGAACTTCAGGTTTTGGTAGAAAGTGAAGTTGACACAAAGTGAAGAGCCTGCCTAATTCTGAGTGGCCAAAGAAGGGCCTGATCACCAATCAGAGGAACGGTTTGGGACCCCTCTAATATAGAATGTGTCACGTGATGGTGGGTGAGTACATTTGTGGGTGAGGGGGTCGTAGTTTGCATGCATGCATGTATTATAATGTATGCATCCTAGAGATGTCCCGATCCAGGGATTGAAATTCCGATAACGATATCTGCCGATACCATTGAAAACAATATTTTGAAAAGGGTTTTACTCTTTATAATAATTAGCCAGCTGAATTAGGTGCCCATATATTGAATAATGCACATTATTTGATTATTCAATAAATCAACACAAAATAAACAAAATGATAAAAAAACAAACAGAATAACCACAATTTTACTTTTAAACCTTTTAACTTTTAAGCCACAAGTGCAGGTAATATTGGAAATTGGATTAAGCAAAAACAACCTGAGTTTTATGAGAATTATTATGTGTTAAAAAGTCTACAATGCTGATAATGAATCAATGATGAATGCAGAAAACAAATTACATTTGCTAAAACAAGAATGGCCGCTACTGATTAGAAGATTAGGCATGGGGAGTGCTTTGTTGACACCTATACTACAAATTCCAAGCAATATTATAGCATTATATATTATTAACCGTAGATGTTAATTTTTGTCGGTGTTCCCAGCCTCCACCGCCGGGACATGCACCCAACGCGGCCCAGCTCGCGGCCATGCAAGGGGCCAACGTGGTGATGACGCCACGCAAGAACAACTTCTTCCTGGGCGGCTCCAGCGGTGGTTACACCATCTGGTAACGACTGGACAAGAACCACCGACGACCCGCTCTCGACCGCCTCACCCCACCACCTCCCCACCCAATGCCAATGACTCTGTACGCCCCCATCCCATTTGCCCTCCCTTGGAAGGCTATTCACCCACCCACCCCCTCTGGTTGAGTTTGGTCACGTTTCAGATCCTTGGTGCCATGGTCTTTGTTATTTATCAAGTCAAGTGATGGAGGGATGGATGGACTGGAAGTGCATTTGCAGAGCAGGTCCTGTAAATCTGCGGCGGAAACAGATCTGGCGGGAATAAGGTCCAACGTCACCACTGCCTATTAACCCAGCTGTTCTCGTCTCGTCCCTCATCTGACTAGCGATAAATGACAAAGACGTTGATGCCAATCAACATCTAAATAATAAAGTGTGACTGAGGCAACGAGAATTCCCTACCCTCTATAACCGGAAGCACCTAATCGAATGTAGTACCGTAGAGCCCTGCTATTGTACTCCGCTAGTGTAACGAGAGCGGATCGGAGAGGAGCTTTGTTGGCGCCAACATCCAAGTCCATAGCTGCGCCACTCGGGGGGAGGGTAGAACTTCCAGTCGGCAGGGGCTTTTAGCGACGGCCTATTCTTCGCCTCACGTCACTCGAAAGTCACCCTGAGCACCGCTGGAGGACTTTGAGTAGGATGTGCGGAGAGGCGCACTAGGGGCTGTGACTGTTAGTTTCATTGCACATTATGTCTGTCATTCTTTTTGTTTTGTTCTATAGGTGTCAGCCTTGGGGAAGTTTGATGCAGCGGGTGGCAGAAGTCATTGTGACCTCAGAGATTATGGAGAGGCTACTTGCTTCCCATTCAGATTTGAAAATATCATCCACACTTTAGCTTTGGCGTTATCTACGAAATGTAATCTGTGATCTTTCATGGTGTGAGGTGCACAGCCTGGTGGACTTTCAGTGTTGGGAAGTATTTGAATATGTGTAATTACATAATCAGATAGAATTTAGTACCAGTAGTCTCTTACAAATTCAATTTCAAATTGTATAATTCAGAAGATGATTACATTTGCCTGGATTACGGCAATAGATGCACTTTTGCAATCATTCCTACCTAGTTATTGCTTTTAGAAATGAAATCAAATGTATGATAGGGTTTATAGCGCGCCACTTGGCACAAAAAAAGGAATAACCTCACATTTCCCCAACTGGTGGTACGATCATCTAGTGATTTATACACACACACACACACACACACACACACACACACACACACACACACATTACAATGATAGAATAAATAAAAAAATGTATAGAACACACAAAACGCAGAAGTTGGCAAAACTGATTTTTATTAGAGCTGTATTTATAAGTAATGGAAAGCTAAGTGATAACAATCAGTCTTTTAAAATATGGTTATTAGTGATTCTAATTTTTAATGAGTAACTTGCGACTATAAAGAATAATAACACTTGGTGTATTATTAATACAGTAGTAAAGTAGTGTTCCCAAACGTAGTCGACGTGGAAAGGAATAGTGATGTGAAAGACTCATCAGACTTGGAGACCAATGCTTCTGAAGCATTGACATCGACTGCACGCAGTGGACTAAAAATGCATAATAATAATATATGTACAAGTACTAAAAATGAATTTATTGCTAATGACTCAAGTCAATGAAGGTCTCGGACTGACGACAATGCACGCTAACCACACCACACCCTAACCAGATTACCCAACAACCAGACCGTACACTAACCAGACTATCCACTAACCAGACCGTACCCTAACCACACTACCCACTAAACAAACCGTACCTTAACCAAACTATCCACTAACTAGACCATACCGTAACCAGACCAG
Source organism: Bregmaceros cantori (assembly GCA_900302395.1). NCBI lineage: Eukaryota > Metazoa > Chordata > Actinopteri > Gadiformes > Bregmacerotidae > Bregmaceros > Bregmaceros cantori. The sequence goes on along the minus strand of OMKY01236293.1, from coordinate 12,818 downwards.
CCACTGTCTTGTTCGTCTAGTTTGGGAATGGCCAGGGCGATGACTCCCGAGACAACACTGATTATATAAAATGTTTTTATTTTATTTTTTAATTGAGCATTAAAGGTAAGCCTTGTACTTTTTAAATAAAAAAAGTACACTACAACTAAAAAAATCTTCTGCACTGGATATGTTATCTGAGGGCCACACTGTTTTAGCTGGTCGGTACACTACATGTAAACATATTCTTCTTTTTTTTAACTCCTCCTTTCCGAACCTTACAAAAATGTTCTTTGCATCATATTAAAGTGACAATGTTGCTCATGTTACGTAAGTTGCTTTTAAGAAAATGTAACAAAGTAAACCTATAAATATTTAATTGAAAAAAAAAAGACTTCCAATTGGTGCTCAAGTATTGCACCCTTTCGTGCCAACCATTCTCACGCAATTTGCACTGATGCTTGACGGGCGACTAAATATCCTGTACAAATTATATCTTAACAACTAATATAAAGAACATAATCTGCTTTCTGAGAAATAAAAAAAGGTGTTTACAAGTTTGTCTATTCTTTTAATGTCTAAATAAATAACTGACTGCTGCGCCCATGTCAAGACCCGCATGTTTGTCAGTGAAAGAGTAAAGTATCAATTAGTGACTTGTAGGCGTTTTTTGGTTCGATAACCAATTTCAGTCTGAGAGCTGGAATGACCAGGAAATTTGAAATGTGGTAATGTTTGGCACAGATATGATTATGTAGTCACAGTGACCACTCCTTTCTTGAACTAGTGGTTTATTTTAACCAGGGCTTTGAACCGGTTCAAGGAACGAAAACGAAAGCCGGGAACTTTTCGTATTTTCCAGGGAACAGAACAAAACCGGAAACGTTATTATTTTTTATGTTCCGGAACAGTAACACTTATTTTAAAATAACGGTAACCGGTTAATACCGGTTTTATTTCGTTCCTCAAAGGAGTGCACTTTGGGATAACTTCAAAAATAAAACATGAGTAGTAAATCTACGATCAACAGTGAAGTACAAATTGTTGCAGGACTCTCTGCAGCATGTTGTGGGTTTGCCCCGACACACAACGACACCTCGGCTGTAGAGCGCTACCAGCGGGCCTCTGTAGCGAGTTGCTGTGGGTTCGCCGCAAGAAATATTACATAGCATTAAACGGCTGACAGGAACAAAATTAACCGTTCCGGGAACAATATTTTTTTGTTCTAACCGATTCAGAAACCTCAATTTATTGGTGGAACACATAATCGGAAACGTTATAATTCTGTTTCTATTCGGAACAAACCGCTTGGGAAAAAATATTGGTTCAAAGCCCTGATTTTAACATATTAACAAATATTTAAACTCTGTCCCAAACCAGCACATAGAATTTTTCATTGGTATCAGTGAAGTTTCACAGAGCACTGATGTGGCAAATGACCTCATATCAGCCGATGTGTATATATATCGGTGAGCAATACATCGGTCAAACGTTAGTATCAATATTTAAGTTCTATACAATGCTTTCTGAAGGAAGCAAGTGAAAAACTGGCCAAGCCATAGAGCTCTGAAAGAGTACTACAATAGAAGCACTAGAATAAGAGACACAATAAAGACACTGGAAATAAATACATATATATATATATATACACAGAAAGACCCAATATAGATACAAGTGGGGAATAATCTAGTAAGCTGGTGGTGCGCACTGCCATTTTTTTTCTTTTGCCAAGCACAAAAAAAACGTTTGGAGGATATCACGGTTAGGTGCCATCTGGTGGATGATGAAAGTATTGCAATAATTGATAATCCACCTTCAGGGTGACTGAAGACAGTGCACACTTGCCTGTTTTTTTATTTGCTCCAAGCAAGTTAACCAGTGATGCTCGACCAGTCTGAACACTCTCAACTAGAGGTGGATGCTGTACCGTAATTACTGATTACGCACATATTACGCGCATGTCAAAAATGTAGGCAAATCTATGTTCAGCATTTTTTTTTTAAACTTTTTTTTTTAAGTTTTACTTAACACTTCTCAGTGCAAAGATGAGTAGCGATCTGTTGCCAACCAGTAACGGAGCTTTCACTTTCTGTGGTTCAGAGCCCAGTTGATGTAATCAATGAGAGAGTTCTATACTCCCCTATTGCCCTAAAGTGGGTGAAGGTAAAAATGTCTTTCATAGATATATAATAACAAAACTTCATCATGAAATGGCTGATGGTCTCTGCTCATCTGTACGCCGAAAGGCATGTGTCAAGCTATTTATAAATACAAGTTTTTAGCATTTGTTGTTATTACACACCGTAGAAAAAAAAAATCGATAAAGCCGAATTGCACGGTTTACTGTGACATCCACTTTAGGCCATATCGCCCAGCACTATTCACAACTAATGAGTAGTTAAGTTCAGTTGGCTAGCGTGTTTCTCCATTGCCATTTCAGCGACGGGTGCCCGTCTTTTTACACTTAGGCCGTATGCACTGCAATGATTCCTTACTTGTTATTCGTTGTTGTTATTACCGGTGGCGGAGACAGATTCCTAGAGCCGAGACGAGCGGGGAAGCCGTGCTGATGGTCAAAGCTGGGTAAAATACTGGCTTGTACTGGTGAAAGCTTACCGTATTTTCCACACTATAAGATTTTTTTTGTCATATATAACATTTTTCATGTATAAGCGCACCGGATTATAAGTAACATTGAGCTTAAGGAGAGCCTTACATCAGAGCACCGTAATTGCCAAAGCTAACCTTTTATGTGCATTGTAAATGATAGTATTCACACTTAGGTTTTTGATTTGTGGGCTTACCTTTGCCTCAACTGATGTGGTAGACTGACAACCAGTCACTGCTTGTATTTGACCAAGCGCTGTGAAACACGCATTCATTTTGAGTTCAGTCAACACAACCGGAATTAATTCGTAGAGTTATAGTGCAGAAAATACGGTAACTGTATCATTTTCCAATTAGATATGTTGTGCTGCTTCCAATCACTATTCCAAAAATATTTTTTTCAAGACCTTGTAACTGAAGATCAGGAAAGAAATGTTTTCTTTCTTCCCCCTTACCGTTTCTTTATGCTTGTTTATGGTGAATCAGAGGATTGTCAATGGCCTTTCAATGTTGACTCAGGACCACTTCACAGGTCTTAATATTCAACTTCAATGTGACCCAGATGTGATTTGAATGTGACTTCTATGCAGTGAGAATGGCACAAGTCGCATTCAATCCATAATGAGTCACTACAGAGGTGTAAGTGTGGGTCAGACTGTCTGAAGACAGCAAATGCGAAAACGTTTTATGTCCTGTCAAAAAACGCAGTTTAAATTTAGGTTTGGATTAAAGTTTAAATTTGAGTTGGTATTTAGATAGCAACGAACACCCTCTGTCTCGAACCCAAGCGTTCCCAAGCTTGGATTTCCCATTTATCTAGCTTGATGAAATCACTCCCTCCACTGGTTCTTCTTGTAGACTGGCATGATGCGTTACAATTGTACAAAGCTGTCTTTATTGTTGAAAGCTCTGTGTTTAACCAGTTACAGCTTGCTGGTGATATGGGGGTGGTCCTCCCCTTTTCCTAATATTAATGCTTTCCTTTAATTTATATGCATATTTTGTATTGATTTTGTCTCTTGATTTGTTAGCCTACGATGTTTGTATAACCATGACGCTGGTTGTACCAAAGACTTGGTCTGAGAATGTTCTGTGAATGTCTGTGATAGCCAAACATCCTCCGTAGAAATGTAAAAGACTCTACGTGACATTAATGTAATATGGCAATCCTACTTTGAATTCACCATTTAGTGTCCGACTGATTTTAATTTTTGGCCCCATGCCTGATTTTCTAGAGAGTGGGCAAATACCGATAACCAGTATGCAAACGATAAACATGTTTTATAGTTTTTGAACTGGAATGAAAACAAATAATGTAATGGTTTTGCATTGCAATCACAGTGATAGCATCTTTCCCGATCTATTCTCTCTTTATTCAAGATTACATTTTTTCCAAATTATATCTTAACATATATTGAACAAATAATTCAACTTATTAAGTCCCAGGCTACATAGAACCTTTATATCAGCACCGATCAGTCGGGGAGAAAAACAAACAAACTCATAGCAGCCGATGCATATCAAAGTACATTTCTTTGCATTCTGGGTAGTATACTGTGTGCGGTGCAGAGTTCGGCAAGGACCTGGTGATCTGCTATCACAAAATTGTGTTACTCTGTATAATTAATACAGACTCCTACTGCAGCAGCCCACCAACTCCTGCGGTCGCTACCTGCCGCAACATCGGTATGAGGAGCTGTGTACTGCAATATCGCTTCGGCATGAGTGAAGGGAAATGACCAGTGGAGTTCAATAAGTAAATTCAAAGAGGACCAACTCTTTGTTAGAGGCATGTTATTATTAATTGTGGACATCTTGGTAACGCTTCTTGCGTTCCGAGTCTTAACAGTGGCCGTGTCCGAAATTGCTCCCTATCCCCTACTTCCTACTCTCCCCATATAGTGCGGCCGAGAGTTCGGACACTAGAGTTGGCACCATTAAAATTGTTAAAAAATATAATTCTAAAAATATATATTTATAAAATCCAACAATCATCAGAAAAAGCCAAAATTACTCACATTTATAACTATTTGCTTTGGTCGGTCGCTATTTACTGCCACCGTGCCATTTTTTTATGGCATTTTTAAAATGTCTCGCAATGCATTATGGGTTATATTGCTTCGTCTAGGGCACATCCAATGCTCACTTCTTTTTGCGGTGCATTGTGGGATACTTTCATCAGTGCACTGTATAGGGTACATAGAGAATTCAGACACCCCTACAAAATGGCGTGCACCCCATATAGTGCACTATATGGGGGATAGGGAGCGATTTCGGACACAGCAAGTGTCAATACATGGCAAAGGCAACAATGCTTATCACCGATCCTGGTGTTCCCCGTATATTCTCTATATGCAAGCGGCACAGGAAGGAATTGGTGTCCATAGCACTCCCCAAAAGTTTGTTGGTTGAGCGTTCTGGCTGAAACAACTGCACACATGTATTTTAAGAGTTGGAAAAAAAAACATCCCGTTGTAAGAAATGCCATCGATTAATATGCTGTTGATCATTTTTTTTCCTGTTGTTGATTTACCAGATAAATGATGACAAAAAGTAAAGAAGGAATTAAAAAGCCACTAAAAAGTCACACTGAAAAAAAATCACACTACATTGAATTACGTGGGGACCTCTGGTAATTCGCAATTGCCCCCTGACCTCTGTGTTCTGACGGAATTAGTAAAAGCCTGTCTTTGGCTCAAAAAGACATTATGACACGTGCCGTATTTTTGCTTGCCCACACATGTACACACATACCGACTTCACTCTCACAGCCGCACGCACATGTGTGCGTGTATTAACAAAGTTAAGCAAATTCAGAATTCAAACCATTGTGGTGTTTCGCCGAATGCCAGTAGGTAACTTGCAGTGGAATTATTACTTCGCAAATCACCGACATTGCGCATTTGCACGTCAAATGAAACTCAGACGTCCTCTGCAATTATTCCGAATCACCAGGGGTCCATAGGTAATAAAAGTCCAGTGGGAATTGGGCTTTTGCCAACATACGTTTCTTGTGTGTGTGTCCATGCAAACAAAGTTTGGTTAGACAAAAACAAACATGTACCCTCCCTTGGGTCCGTGGGGCTAGGCTATGCTCAAATCAGAGTGAGTGGACTCGCACAGGCAAGAGTTGTATATCTACTTGGCTAAGATCAGGACTGATCGCCACATATACTGAACATATTTCAGTACATGTGGTGTTTTCCTTTTAATCTAACGGCTTAGAAAGTTGATGGTTTCTCAATTTTGTCAGTAGGTTATAGCTATGGTAGAATTAACATGTTTGATTGCTGTTTATATTTTGTGTGTTTGGTTATGTGTGAGATAGTCCACTGAAAGTTTATTTCAGTGAGACCACTGTGACAGTTTTCAACTTGGTTCGGGGGTTTAAATCAAGATGAATGTCAAGTATGATGGGCATGTTGTAATTCAGTCGTCTCAAAAGTCCTCGTTCAGTGTTCAATTTCCACTTGAAAATGCACTGCTCGCCAAAAAACCTGCAGAATGACCTTTTTTTTCCCCCACCACACAATTTTCATTTGATGTTGTGCTAGTTTAGAGACGTGTTAGCAGAGAAGACAAAAAAAATGGTGTCCACATAGTAGTCTGTCGATATATGACCTCTGTGAAACTCGCAACAGGACACCTTACTTGATTATATGTATTTTATTAATACTTAAGAATGTCGAAGAAGTCGTGGAGGTGGGGACTGCAGCAGCTTTCTTCTTTTATTTCCTAAGTGACTAATGCTATGTGCCCAGAAAACGCGAGGTAACAAAAGCCAGTCACGTGCATCACACATGTACCAAAATCAACGTGGGTGGAGACAACGGCACCAATGACAAGCGCGCAGCTCTTCAGCAAAAAACATTGTGAACTTTTTTGTAAACATTTCTTGTCGCCAACCAGTCACACTTGATGGTGCACATGGATAAGCTTGGGCCAACAAATTCCTTTGCCAAACAGACCTGTGTCGAAACATATCTATCAATCACAAGAAATGGGACGCATTGCAACAGGGTGGCAACCAACACATGCACGGTGAAAATGTATCTTCTCATGATGACCCTGGAAGTCTGTCCAGTATAGTAGTGGTGATTTCCATCGTGGCTGTTTCCTTAAGAAGATATGTTTTTACGGTACTGGGTTGTTAGCCCTGTGCCCAAGCCCCCAAAACCTTGAGAATTAGTGGATCGTTCTTAGTCGAACCTCTACCTGATGTTTAAAGCCTATTTGTAAATATGCACCACATTAGTGGTGGGGAAAGTGTTTAAAATCAACAGTTTGTAATGGTTGGCTTAGTCCTTAGACTACTGATCAACCAATATGAAATGCAGACAACCTGAACCGATATGCTACCAGTATATTGTAGTTTTTAAGCTCGACAAACAGTATCTTTGTTCAAGACTTCATTTTACCACATTTGTTAACAAACATGGACACTCATTTGAACTTGTTGAGTCCCAGGCCATTTAGAACCTTTCATCTGTATCGATGAAATTTCACCGATATATTCAAACACTAAACTGGACCAACGTGCATGATGTCTGCGGAATTTGCCTTGATCTACATGGTCTAAACTAAGCAAAAGAACGCTTACGGTGTCTTGAACATGGATCCAGCTTGAGACATGAGCATAGCATTGATGTGTCCATTCCCATTACATTGTTGTGTTGACTCTTTGGAACTCCGGCATTAATGGCATATAACTGGGCAAACATTCAGAATGGCGAGGTGAAACTGTGTGGTTGATTTGCAAGTCACTTCTTAAGTGGTGTTATATCATCAACTAATAAAAAAAATGAATATTGTTATTGATATCACAGGCAGAATACCTGGAGTATCTTCCTTTTTTTTCTCACTAGGATGCCGTTTAGTTGTTGGCCCGTGTTTCCACCCCAAAAAGTCCTGCGTTGCTTCCCATTTCGTCCCGTTTGAAATGTCCTCTCCCGTCCAGCTGAGTGTCCCTCACCAGCAGAGCCCAGCACCACAGACCACCTCGGCCACACCCCTCCTAGCCCTGATCGTCGTCGGCCACTTCTACAGTCAGGGATTCCCAACTCTTTGTAACCCCATGCCAGAAGATGCAGGGACACTGTAGACTGCGGGCTCTGTTGGAGGAGTTTCACGAGGAGAAACGGAGAGAGGATGTGGGGGTGCATTTAATGTTTTTATACTAAACTTAAAATACAATAAAAATGAACAATTAGAAATAAAGGTTATTTTGGAAATTTGGAACGTCTTTGTGTCGTCCTTTTCTTCAGTTTCACTGTTCTGTTCAGGGTTGGTACATCGGGTCCTGACCATTCGTAGGTGTTGTTGCGCCAACATTTGGGTTTTCTGCCTTTACTTCTTTTACCTTCCACTAATCCCTTGAAGCAGAGTGTTGATTTGGGGGTGCTTTGTATAGCCATGCAGTTTGAGATCTGCTTTCGATTTGATCTTTTAGTGTAATTGGCCCAAACCAGCAGATAACAGCAAAAGTGAGAACTGATTCAATAAAACAGGAATAAAACATTTTCATAAACTTGGTCTCTATGTTTATATTCCTTGGCTTCCGAAGGAAGTACATGCGCTGGTAGGCCTTTTTTTACACCTCTAGAGTTGGGGCTGGCGACCTGGAAATTGCTGTGGGCAATGCTACGACTGACTAGAATGTGTGTGCCATTTTTTGCATTTTCCCATGTAGTGCTCTATGGGCTGCCATAGGAATCAATTTGGTGAAAAATAATAATAATAACAAGATATAAACTAATTTCCGCTATGTGACTTTTCTGACACATTTGATTGGCTGTCACGGTGAAGCGGTAGGGCACATAATAAATCATTTCAAGTGGTATATGCAGAACAGTCCACAGACCATGTCAAATCTGACTAAGATTGTAGGAATAGAAGCATTATATTGATTTTAGCATAATGGCGGATATGCACTTCTGGTTGTCATGAGGTCAGAAGGTGTGTTGGTTTCCACTTGAGGCAAAAAATATACACATATAAAGATTTTGAAAATTGGGCGTACCTATCAGTAGTTACATGAAGAAATGTAAATACAAATTTGACCTGCTGGTGGGGCTAGAGCAGTTGACCTGGGGTCTGGCAATTTTCTGAGAGGTGTCACTGGATTATAGATGCAAAGGGGTATGTACATTTGCAAAACATTCTTGTTTTGCAAATGTACATGTGGCCTGTCACCCCTGTGAATTTGGTGTGCGTACCGGAGATGAATATATAATAATAATAATAATAATAACAATATTGTTCATTTGATTTTCACTTTTATTTTTATACCCTGGGTACAGCCAACATTGTTTTCATTTACTATGTTGTCTAATTGCAACACATACACACACACACACACCACAGTTTGGTGTGCCTGTAGAGTTAATGATGGCCATCACTACCATTAAGATAATTAGTGTAAGTCAATGAGCCTCCTCGAACGCAACATTTCAATCATTGTTCCACACTCGCTGTGTGAAATGATTCCGTTTTATTATATGTCCATAAAACGGAATTTCCATCAGGACACTTACCATAAAACGTGACTCCCAAGTCAAGACATCTTTATTTGTTGGGCTTGTTGAAATGTGATAAATCGTGTCCTCCTTTGGCATGTTATTCTTCTCGCTTAAGGGGTGGATGTAGCTCGATTGGTAGAGCCGTTCCAATTATCGAATGGCGGAAGACCGAAAGGCTGGTGGTTTGAATCCCAGCTCGGACATTCTCCAAGCCAAAGTGTCCTCTGAAACCCAATTAATTGAGAGGTCAAAGTAAAGCTTTAAGTACCACTATCTGGTCCTTTCTTCAACTGCTCAACTTTTTTCAAGTGGCAAATTGCACCCAAAGTTACCTCAAGACGCTTTCCGGACGCGAAGGCCCTTATCCCCTCCGAAGCTAATCTTCACACCATTAGATGTGACTTGGCCAGATGCACTTGCAACTTGTTAAGGTACTGGACTACTTTTAAAACTTAGCCTTTCCGACCCTGCTGACAAGTTAACAGAACTTTTTTTTTTAACCAGAAGCGCAACAGACAGCCTCCAGGCCCCTCTGAGGCTCACAATGTTTTGATAGATTTGTGAGGAAAGAACATATCATTCCGACCGGGGCTGGCTGGTTCCCGAGCTCCTGGCATTCAGAACACCCCGAGCCGGTTCGTTGCACTTCCTCCCGGTGCACGGAACACAGCGGCCCGTCCGGCAGCCTCCCCCTGGGCGCGGTACGCTGTGCGGGTGCCCTTCCCTATTTGAAGTCTGACTTTGTACAATTCGGGCTACTGATTTAACGACAAACAAGTCAAGATGAGAAAATGCTAAAACGATAAGAAATGTAATTTTCTTTAATTTAATGTTGGGATGTAAACATTTGGTCAATGCGTTATTCAATTAGCATTCATTTGATCAGTCAACTTTTTTTGGACATTCTTGCAGCTGCTGGGTAATATGGCGTGGTACCAAGCAAGGCATCAGCTTAAAAAAAAGATTAATTTGAAGATTTCCTCTGGTGTACTCAGCAAAAGCGATACGCTTCCCGGCTAGCTCTTTATACTTATCTCTATACATATATTTAGCGTTCTCTATAACATTTCCTATGTCTAGGAGACTATTTCCGGTTGTGCATCCATCCAACTTTCACTGTCAGTCATCTTTAAGAACGAACAAAATGTTTGCATTCTGAACCGGTTCAGGACCAACATTTTCGTGGCGGAACAGTTCCGAGAACGAAAGCGCCTGCCTGAACCGTTCGGAACGTTTTAAAATGCTTTCAAGCCCTGGTTTAGAGGTAACTGCAGTTTTTTCCGTTTACGGTGAACTGTTTAGGATTATCTGCACTCATGCATACATTCGATACTTGGAAAGCTCTCACTTCCTGAAATTTTGGTTAAATACTAGATTTCAACATCCTAGCGGAGGTCGAAGGCCAGCGTCTGGCCCACTGGAATCATCTGAGTTGTTGACGGTGACGAGGAGGCCTAACCACCCCTAACTTGGAGAATCATCAGCTGCCACTCGGAGCATTGGAGGCCTGCCCCAGCACAACAGGAACATTGTCTCAAGCCTCGGTCCCCTTCCTTTTTCTAAACAGGGAACCAGTATAACCTCCCATTCCAATGGGCTATGGGGAAGTCCACCTACCTGTCTACTATTGTGTTGTCGAGTCAGCATGTCCCCCTCCTCATTTGTTGTTGTGTATTGTTTTACAAGGCAGTGCAAGGTCCACTCTTGCATCACAGTGCTTTTCGCCACTCGAGCGTGTATGATATAACTGTTGTGACAGCGCGCGCACATACAGTGTGTGGGTGTGTGTGGGTGTGAGTGTGCGTGCGCTTTCACAATAGTTTGAGGTCCCAAGGCCCTTCAATATCTATGTTTTCATAATGCATTATGAGGTGTGTGTGTGTGTGTGTTCTTTCACAATACTTTGAGGTTCCAGGCATGCTTTGCACATCATTTTAGTGTGCGTATGCTTTCAAAATACAGTTTGAGGTCATGCATCCCAAAAGAGAAGAGAGGGGCGGAGAGATCTGATAATTTTTGGGTATTATTTGCCATGATGTAAGGTGTGAATCCAAAAAAGACAATCCTCTTATTTTGTCAGGGTCCCTCCAAAACCCTAGTCCCTAATCCCTAACCCCTGACCTTAACCCTAACCTCCTACCACATACCCCTAACCTAACCTAACCATAGCCTTCTAACACATATCATTACTTAAACCTAACCTTAACCTAACCCTTACAAAATGAGTGGATTGTTTTTGGGATTCAAACTTTACATCATGGCATATAATACGCTTAAATGATCCTATCTAACACCAACCGCGGTCAGACTGACAGTCCCGAGGTCCGGGATTAAATCTTTAATAAAGGATTTTAAAAATAATAAATAAATGAATGAATACATTTGATAGATGACATCATAGAACTACAATAGGCATCTGTAATAACAACTCGAGTGAAATGCCAAGCATGGTGGGAAAAATATTTTAGTAAAACCATACCCAGAGTCGCATACTAATGGATTACCGGTACAATTTCAAATTATGTAATCAGGATTAGAGTTACATTTACCTGGAATAGAGGACTATCTTTACCTCCAGAATAATTTCTGTATTAAAGAAAAATATCAAGGCAATGTTTGTAAATATTTTAATCTAAACATAATGCAGCTTGAAATCACCAATAATTAACAGATGGATTTGAATCATAAGTGTTTTTCCACATTTTAACTTTGAGACTGCCACGCCTGCTTTGAATCTCTCATATTTGACAGAGAGACAGTTAAAGAATAAGAAAAAGGTTGACTTTTGGCCTCAACACACCACTGAAAATTCAGACTGAAATATATTCATACTTGGTGTCAGGCGAGTGGTTTGTTTTCACAAGATAAAACATCCTATTTTATATGACAGATATTTTAGAGCTAAATAAGGTATTAAGCGATTCAAAAGTAATACAATTCAGTTCCTGACTTTGCTTTTGAAATATGATAGTCGTATTATGTTACTGATTGCCATGGGATTATGTTTAAAAAGCAACCAAAAAGTAACCTTCACAATCCTGCCCACTAGTCACAATTCAGTAGAACATACAGGCCACACAAATAGACGCAGATGAACAAACGGCCACTAGAGGGCAACAGCACTCTTCGATAATGCGTCACGAGCATGAGGAGAGAGTCCTCCTCGGCGGAGAGGTGGGGGGGAGAGAGAGACACAAAGAGAGAGAAAGGGAGAGATGGCTGTATAGTGTGGGCACGGAAAGAAGGGAGGAGAAGTGGGTGCGTTTACGAAAAAGAGGGAGACCGAGAGAAATGATGGTGAGGAGAGTGAGAATTAATGGGGTAAAGGCGGAGAGTGCGAGAGAGAGTGCCACACGCACGCGCGCGCACACACGCACACGCACACACACACACACACACACACACACACACAAACACAGAAGAGTTGTTTATTCCCCGGTGTATGCTCCTATATAAATACTGGATGAAGGTGAATTTCCTATAATTTACCCGCCGTCTGCCAAGTTAAGAGGTTCCTGGTTAGGTGTAGCAGTCAGGCGGCCAGGGCGCATAGCGTATATAATAATAAACACGCCTTTCAGTGAACTCTATATAAACACACCACCAGGCCGCCTGGTGGACGTGCTGGTGGCGCTCTTGTCTAAAACCTCCTATTGATGTTTACTGCCTTGCCAAGGTCAGGCTCTCTTTGCGACAAGTGGAAACCTCACCCCC
>OMKY01236288.1:0-19151 GCA_900302395.1 Bregmaceros cantori | reverse complement strand
TGTGATGTGTCAATGGAACATTTTACCCAGGTTTTGCATTTATTTTCAATTTATTCATCTATTACACTTCACTGCACTTCAATACAATTCCGGCAGAGCGAATCTTGCCAAGCCACACATAATGCGCTTCAAACTTTCACAAGAATAAACCGGTTTGGTTCAGCAATTGTTCTCAAGGTGTGATTTGAACTTTATGCCATCCAAATCTTGCTCTGATTGGATTGTATGTTACGATCTCTGAATACATGGTGGATAATTTCAAGCTAATTCATAATTTAGTGTCTTAATAGGTCTGTAAACAATTGTAAAAAGCCGGCTATGGGTTTTGAACTCTTGGCAGCTTTGTTTTGTTCCTGCGTACTGCATAGTCAGCAATAAGGGGAGAAGGTGAGACATCAAGAAGTTGGCAATACTAATAACGTTTCAGGTTAAGAATCATTCTGTTTTTTGTTTTTTTGGGGGCGCAAGCTCTGTTTTTCATTCTCTATTGAGTAACTGGATTAAATCGGAAAAGCCGGACAGGGAATTTGAACCTGCGGCACTGCTCTAACCGTTCGGCCACCGCGCGCCCCCAATCATTCTGATTTTTTTTTTTTAAAGGAACAGATTCATCTATTAATCGTCAGTAGAAATGGCAGATTAATCGGTGGTCAAAATGTATTGTGCTACTCCTTTGACCCACTTTGAAAGCTCAGCCATGTTTGTCTTTCAACAGAAATTTGGACACATATCCATGTTAGCTGATATTGGATTGTGAAATCACTGATTGGAAACTGGAATGTGATGTTTGCAGAGCCTTGCAGGAGAATTCAGCTGCCACTGGACCAAAGCCATACATGCCATAAGACAGATGTTCAAACATTTATTCAAAGATCTGAAAGCAATTCAAACCCACAAGGACTGTTCAAGATGTTGGGACATTTACACAAAATACAATGAAATCATCAGAAAGATAACTGCAGTTCCAATGCAAAATATTTGTGCCACGCTTTTATTCCTAAGCACCGTTGACAAGTACAAGTCCTCCTATCTGCCAAATCTACAGGTTCTGAAATGTAAAACTAATTTTTGAAAGTAAAAAGTCCTGCTTATTAATTTTATACGCACATATTTTAACTCATAGAGTTGAGTTGGTGTAATTCTCAAAATCAACGGAGAGATAAACGCCATGATGAGAGCACTTCAAGTTCGCGCCCATTTTCGCTCAGTTTTCGTTGTGCGAAAAGCAATGTGTTTATGTATTCATACAATATATTTATATAATTCTGTTTTGGGGAAAGTAAGGAGTAGAAATACTGATCATTAGGGGGCGTGTGGTGGCTGAGCGGGTAGAGAGCACATCCCCCAGACCAAGGGTTGAGCAGTGCTGCAGGTTCAAATCCCCTATCCGGCCCCCCGACTCCCAGTTTTCCGATTTAATCTTGTCTCTATCTCTCTCAATAAAGAATGTAAAATGGCGCTTGCGCCCCCACCCCAAAAAAAGAAGAAATACTGATCATTGTGCTGAAACTCTACTGATTACAAGTAAAAAGTTGTAAGAGAAATGAATGCTTATAAAGTTACAGAAAAATATACTTAAGTGCAGAAACTGTGTATGTGTACTTGATTACTTGTCATCTCTGACTGTCTCTACGTTTCCTCAGGGCTTTGGAAACGTGGGTCTGCACTCCATGCGCTATCTCCATCGGTTCGGAGCAAAGTGTGTGGGAGTTGGAGAGATCGACGGATCCATCTACAACCCTGAGGGCATTGACCCCAAACAGTTGGAGGACTACAAACTGGTACAATGATTATTATGCTAAATTAAAAAAAATGCATCTGTTTTGAAGACTTCGTGAGACTGAGCAGCCTTTTGGAATCTTGTTTTAGGGTGAACCTAACGTTGCTCGCCAGGAAGAGATGAACTAATTTCTCCCTCTTTAATCTCAGCTGAAAAAAAAATCATTATGAAAGTAGTTTGCATTAAAATCTGGCATTACAGTACAAGACTGTTTTCCTAAAACACCATTAGGATTTTGTGGAATTACTGTCTAGAGAGAAAAGCGTTTTATTTTGTTGATTTTGATTGTAAATTGTTCAATTTTATTTTTTTTGTTTTGTTTTTTACAATGAATTCAATTTTTTTTTGCTCAATTGTGTGTGTGTGTGTGTGTGTGTGTGTGTGTGTGTGTGTCTGCTTGTGTGTCTGTCTGTGTGTGTGTACAGCAACATGGTACCATCGTAGGCTTCCCTGGCGCTCGGCCCTATGAGGGCAGCATCCTGGAGGCAGACTGTCACATCCTCATCCCTGCTGCTGGAGAGAAACAGTTGACCAGGAACAACGCTCCACGGATCAAAGCCAAGGTTAGTCTGGACCAGATTTGGGTTAAAATAACGGACGGATAACTGATTACTTTTTTAGCAACTTTGGAATCCAACATGTTAGTTCCCCCTGACTGGCTATAACGTCCAAGTTATTTTTTTTCTAAAGAAATGCGTTACTCACTACTCATTACTATGGCTATATTACCCATTTTGAAGACACATGCATACACCCCGGGGGAGGGGCGACGGCGGAATGCATTCATCAATGCTCGCCGGTGGGACTAATATGCGAAGTCCATGCACAATACACAAGCGACCGGACCAAACAGGAGAGCGCTCCACGCCCGCGCAACGGCTGTACACAAGCCGCCTGCCGCCGGAGCCCCGCGAACACCAGCGGCCAGCCCCACACAGGGCCCCAACGACAAGCGGCACGGAGCGTTGGTGGTGTCCAATCCAATCGCCCACACACTGCACATGGACCCCACAGCCGCACACCAGCCCACTTCAAAATGTATTCGGGTGCACATGAAGCGGATCCTTGGCGGTGTATAGATGAGCACTTTGAATTTTATTGTACATCAGATATGAATCTTATTCATGATTGGGTTTTATTTTATCAATAACGGAAAGTAATCTAACTTGTTACATGCTTCAATCAGTAATCCAGTAACATAACGGATTACTTTATAAAATCTGTAACAAGTAATCTAATGGGATTACTGTTAAAAGTAACAGTACCCAACTGTGGCCTGTACACATGCTGACTGTGTCTAATCGATTTTAAAATTAATCAACAACTAATGTAATAAACGATAATTGGCAAAGAATTGAATCGTTGTTATTGTCGGCAGTTTTGAGCTGATGTTTCCTCCATTTATCCGCACAAATTTGATATTCATTCATAATTTCAGAAAATATGAAACATTAAATGGGCATAATTGATTAAAAAATACATGAATATGAACAAAACCATGAAAATATTACGGTATACTATAAATGACACGTAATACCCTTGTTGTCAGAGGATGTAACTTCATCTTTGTACCTTACAAAAAAGTGCCAAATTTCACTAGATTTCAATTAGCAGGATTCACTTCTCGTAATAGTCGCTTGCTGTTAGAATTTGGGGTATTTTTAAAAAGAAAAATTATCCAACCGTTTGAGCGCTTCAATAATCGGCAACTAATCGACTACTAAAATAATTGTTAATTGCAGCCCTAGTTTCAATTTGCATACTTTGCAAAGTACACTCCAGTTTGTGCACTACTTGCACTTCACACTACATGAATAGTGCGTGAATTTCCAGCAGACAAATGCTGTTCCAAATGGAATTCTCCTTGGCGATCTAAAACAAAATAGGGGTCGCGCGGCGTTGCGTCAACCCACTCCTTGCCAGCCTTTATTTTTAAGCTGTGGAATCTCTCGGCAGTCACCTGTGCAGTCGTTGTGTGTCGAATGTCCCCTTCAATAGAATTTCTTTCTTCCTCTCCTTTAGATCATCGCAGAAGGAGCCAACGGCCCCACCACACCTGACGCTGATAAGATCTTCCTCCAGAACAATGTCATGGTCATCCCTGTAAGCACCAAATCGCCCCTATGCTACAGATTACTACACTCTCACTACACTATATCTGTTCTTTCATGCTACACCCTACAGTGGCAAAGGTCAGGGCTGTGTCTTAGCCTGGAAGTTCAGTTAGATTGGTGTAAACAATTATTTTTACATTGATTCTAAATATGATTGATATGATCCATTTTCTTATTTGGCCTGGCGCCTGGAAATAAATGAAGCAACTGTATTACATCGATTTGTGATTCTCAGTTTGAAAAAAAACTCACTGCACTGCACACACACTACAGTCTATGACTCTACCACGCTGGCTCTCAGACTATGTCCTGTCTCATGTTTCTGTAGTTTCCATTACAGACCAGCAGGCGGCGGTATTTCCACTCAATATCCAAACGCATGCAACTAACAATATTTGTTTTCTTCTCCTGCGTTTTCTTCTCATTGTTGCGTTGTATATGTAAGGTGACCAGATGAGGTTGGCTGAAATTCTGGACGGGGACGGGTTGAGGGGGAGGCGGTAGGCTATAGCAAAATACAAAAATGCATGTTACAATGTGAGAAATTGAAAAATGACACATAATAAAATAGTTACATGACGTGGACTTAATGACTTTCAGCGCTGTCGTCTGTGTTCTAGTGTAGATCGGCTATAGTTGCAGTTATAGGCTACTACCTGGGGTTAAAAAGTTATTATTTAGTACAAGTTTAAATTTTGGGTCGCAGACAGCCAGATTCAGGACAAAAGCTTAGATTTTGGGACTGTCCCAAATCTTTCGGGACATCTGGTCACCCTAGTTGTATATCATATCTTTCAACATCCAGCTAGTAAACATCCACCAATGTACAATTGAGAAGGAATAAAAACAATATAATAACTCTGTCTTGAAGCCATGTGCTAAGCTGACGTGTGTCTATGTGTGTTTTCAGGACATGTATCTGAACGCAGGAGGTGTGACTGTATCCTACTTCGAGTGGCTGAAGAATCTGAACCACGTCAGCTATGGAAGACTGACCTTCAAATATGAGAGGGACTCCAACTACCACCTGCTCAGTAAGAAACTCAAACACTTGTCTATTTTAACCACAACAACAAAACTAGACCTATGCAGTCATCTCCATATTTGCTAAAGCTATATTCCCCAAACGCTAGAAGCCCCCTTTGTCTTGTTGCATATACTGGGAGGAGTAGATAGGCTCGTTCCCCATTTCACATGCATATATTGCTTACTGAATCAGTAAACCAGAGTACATATAATGCATTTAGGATTCTAGGTATACCCCTAAGCATGAGTTTAGTGAAGAGTTTATGACAACTTTTCTTTTTAATTCTGCCAAATGCCTTAGAAGCATCAATAATAGTCATATTTTTATTCAAAATAAGTACTCAGCTGTGAATGTAAAATTCCTCACACTAGCTGTTGTAAATTTTCGTTCTTTCTTTCGCAGTGTCTGTTCAGGAGAGTTTGGAGAGGAAGTTTGGCAAGCAGGGAGGACCCATCCCTGTGGTACCCACCGCAGATTTCCAGGCCAGAGTGGCTGTGAGTATCTGACTGTAACCCGAAAACTACCTGTACTACTGTAACCAGCAACTGATGCTGTGTCTCAGATGACACTCTTGTGTCAGTGCACTGAAATATAGTCCAGAATATATCAGTGTAGACTGACTTTTTTGGTGAACTGTGTCACAGTTTAGTAGTCTCAAATGCCTCGATTTTGCACTTATCAGATATAATGCTGTACCGCTTTGACGCATTTTGCTACCAACTTCGCATGCCGCCAGTAAAGTTAGGACTACAAACAGAACTACAATATGTCACCGGATATGACGTGTGTGTGTGTGTGTGCTTGTCTGCAATGTCAACGCAATTCCATTTACGCTCAGTAGGCAGCGTGGTGGCCTTTTAGTGCATCAAGTGCTCTACACACTACACATCAGTAGTGCCCTGGGCTTTCAACTGTCTTTACGGCATCATCCGGGCACATTCGGTGCACTGTAATTTAACCAACAACAGTGGCCGGCACGCTACGGACTAAAAATAGTGCACCAAGTGCGTCAGAAACTCCATGACTGTTACAAAACTGGGCATAATGATGGATGATTGGAATGTGGCTAGTTCAAACTGTTTAAACCCACACACCCAGCATTTGTACACACAAACACACCCAAACAAACAACCTACTGAACCACCTATTGAACTGATTTGTGGCTCTGGGGCTTAACAAGAGCAATGTAAAAAGCAGAAGTGGGAAATGCATCCAACTAGAGCTGCAACCGATTCATTGATTTATTGAAATAATCACCAAATAATCTGATAATCAACAGCGATTAATCACTTCCTTGTTTGGCCCATCTTCCGATTGAAAAATTAACCTTTTTAATCGTCAGTAAAAATGGGTGATTAATCGATGATCAAAATAATCGTTGCAGCACTACATCCAACTATTTGGATGTAAATTGTAATGGGTTTAATAGCATTCCAGGTGCATTCTGGTCGTCACACAGTAATGTAAATCCATTAATGTTGTTGGGAAACTGTGCTCCCCATTTGTTCACTGGTGATTTACAGAGCTTTTTACACAGCTTTCTAAGATTTTTGTAATCTTTTGTAACCTGCAGGGAGCCTCTGAAAAGGACATTGTACACTCTGGACTGGCCTACACCATGGAGAGATCAGCTAGGGTAAGACTGCCATTCTTGGAGCATAATTGAATGGAGAATGTTTTTGAAGGGTTGATGAATTGAACGACACCCAAACTGCTCTCACGCACACCCACCACTGGGAGTGTGCGGAGCCTGGCGCGTAATGATGCGTAGCGGGTGTGCCCAATTTCATTACACCCAGTTTCCACATATTTGTCCTGCGTTGATACTCGCCATCGTGACGCTGTATGGTGCTATCTGTTGGGCTTGTAGCATGGCAACAGTTTATTTTTAATGTCATGACAGTTTGTTCCCATTGTTAACTTTAGTGTGAATGAAAGCTCATTGCTGTGCTTTGTTGGAAAAGCACACCGGAAATTCATATTAAAATACGTTCTTCCTTGATCTTAGCTTCCCGTTTGTGCTTACACTTACTCATGGTAAGCACTGGCACTTTGTTAGCATAGCTGGAACGCTTCGAACCCTTTGCACTCCTCTACCAACCACTAGATGAAACCCCAAGCTATCTCTGCACAATGTGCCTTGTATTTAGATTATCTCTGTACCCAAGTTCTTTTTGTTACATTTCTGTGTAGTTCTGTTTCCTTGTCAAAATTTAAGATTCATTTTAATTCACCATGTTGCATATACGATGACATACATATGGAATTTTAGTTGGGCATCTCTCTCAGGATCAGAAGGTGCTGAGCATAGTTCAATAACATAAGTAGCAAAAAAGGCAAAAAGAAGGCCTACAGGAAACAGAAACGAAATAGAAACACATAAGTTATAAAGTGGCTTCGGCCAGGGACTATGTGCTTAACATATCCTTATGTCAGGCAGGGCTTCTCCCTGCGTTCAGAAGCAAGTTTTTTAGTCTAGAGGTCCTGGTGCGCGGTAGCGCCTTCCTGAGGGGAGGAGGGAGAAAAGGGTGGGAAGGGTCTGTCACTATGTTTTTGGCCAGGGTCCCCATTACACCAGTCCCAAGAGAAATTCTTAGTCTGTGAGCTTGTATTATTGTCAATAGCAATAAACTTAATTCAGATTCTGAACTCTTATCTGCACTTGTTGCCACAGCAAATCATGCGCACGGCTGGCAAGTACAACTTGGGGCTGGACCTGCGGACAGCAGCCTATGTCAACGCCATCGAGAAAGTGTTCAAGGTTTACAACGAGGCCGGGCTGACCTTCACATAAGAAGCCAGACCTCTGGACAAGCTGTGCCTCGTAGCCTTCCTCAGTACCTCCCTGTGTTTGCTTTAGTCATGTTTTTGTCATTTTATTCATGGAAAGTAAACGTGTAATTTGTCACTTTTTAAATAATTGAGCGCGTATTTGCTGGTACCTTATTCGCAGTAGTGCATCAATTTCTGAAGGTTATTTTGTGTCGTTATTTTGCCAACATAACTTGGATCGATGTATGACGGGGAAAGCAGACGACTACTGTGACAAAAGTATGACGACAAAGATTACCAGTGTTAATTTATGTCCCGTCCCAACTACAAATGTTTTAATGACCACCCAGGGAGCCGTCCACTACCATCGTGTAGCTAACGACGCCATCTAGCCGACATGTTCCTTGTGCAGCTCTTTCTGTAGTTCTGGTTTTGTCTTCCCCAAAATATTTTATTGTTCCACGTATCAACCTTTTCTATCCATTCTGTCATTCCGACAGCACTTAAGATGCCTTGTCTGAAAATGGACGTATGGTTGTATCGTTCAGCTTGCTGGTCACAGTACTGGTCGCAGCCTGCCCTGTTTAAATAGTTTATTACGAATGCAGAAAAGTGTCAAAAATATTTTGCACAATCAACTCATGGTCCACCTCTTACTTCTCCTACACAGCTGTTTTCCAGGAAAGACTTCTTCTCTCATCCTTCCTAGAGTATTAGTCTGAAGATGATGGGTTTGAATCTTTCTTAATGAATAGGAATCCTTCCACCACTTGAAGGCCTGAGTACGGGTTGGGTTCAACCACTGAACTTATTGAAACATTGTATTTGAATCTGTGTTTGTGTGCTTGAGAAATATGTGACTCCGCATGTTTCTGGGCAAAAAGGGATTATGTTGTGACAGTATCCGTCCACACCTTCTCCGGCAGTAAATTAAAAATGGTTTTGTCTTTTATTGAAGGCCAATAAAATATGACTGAAAAAAAAAGTTTGTCCTTTTTCCGATGTTGTTGAATAAGGAGTACAATAGTGCTGCAACTAAGAATTATTTTAATAGTCGTTTAGTTGCTGATTATTGAAACGATTAGTTGATTTAATCGGTAATATATTTTTACTTTTAAAAATCCCTAAACTATTCAGAGCAACACAGGAATTAATCTTGTAGTCTTGTGAGGTGTAGTCAATGTTGCTTCACCTCAGCAATACTTGGACACAAATTTATTAATTTATATGCTAATATTTTGATGGTTTTCTTCAATTCATATTTTTTTTTCAATAATGTTAAATAATTTTAATCATATTTTGGATTTTCTGAAATTCTCAACCGATATCTAATATGTGTAGCTCAATAGATGGTGGTGTCAGCTAAAACTGCCGACAGTAGCAATGATTCAATTCCTTGGCGATTAATCAATTACTACATTAGCTGTCGATTTAATCGACTAATCGTTGCACCCCTAGAGTACAGCCATGGATTACTTTTGAAAAAGCAATCTTTCCAACTCTGCCTGTGGGAGAGGATGTAAATTCCAATGAAATTCCAGCAACGGACCAGTGACTGCTCTGGAAAGCAAGTGTGCAGCCATCCGACAAATACAACTAGTTTGATAATCTCTACAGGGGAATTCTAAACATGACAAACGACTTCAAATCAAATCAAACTTTATTTATATAGCACCTTTCATGCAGAGCAATCCAAAGTGCTTCACAGCAAGCCAACAAAACAACAGCAAAATTAAAAGGAACAATTGACCCACAACCTTCACAACGCATTAAAAAGCAAGCTCACACACATACCAATACACACACACACACATGCAGGCAATGGACTTGTCAATAAAATTATAGACTTGGCTTGGCACCGAGGATATACCGCAAGAGGAAACAATGGCTTTATGAATGGCGTTCATACTGTCAAACCAAACTTGGTGTAATCCATGTTTTAATATTGCATGTGAAACATTGAATACAATTTTAATACTGTTGCTGCTGATTTGATATGGAGGAGACGGTTCCACGATGATTCGTAGTGTTGACACCGAGTTAGAATCTCTTGAACAGGGTCATGGGGTCATCTTTGATGGCGTCCTTTATGGCGTCCTTGGCCACTTCCTGTGCTGCGTCCTCTGCTGCGCCCCGCACTACCCTCTGGATGGTGTCTCCAATACTGCCAGTGCCTATAGATGGAAATAATCGGTGCAAACAAGTTGACCAGAATTTAAATTCTATGAGTAGGGTACAGAGGTGCGCTGTGTGGTGCACTTGTGCACTATTTCTAGAGTGTAGGGGGTATCCAGAGGTGCTGTTGAAAGTGCCCGGATGTAGCCTTTAAAAACCCAGTGCTCGACCGACGGGACAGTTAATGTACTAAACGGCGGCCAAGTTGCCTATGTAGCACAAATTGAATGACATTGACATTGTGGAGTTGTGGGCTGTTTGTAGTCAATTCGCTGTCGGAACGCACCGGAAGTGCCGCAGCATCATTCCCGGTAGGTGCAAAACAGGGATGTTTGATTTAAGACTAAACTTGACAAAACTGTCACACTAAAAAGTGAGTGTGCTTTAATAATGGTGCAATATATGGTCAGTGCATGAGTGCACTCATCCAAGTGCACCATTTGAGATGCAGGTAGGGTGACCAGAATTTGGGGCAGCCCCGAAATCTAAGCTTTTGTCCCGAATCCGGACTCTGGTTGTGCGTGTCTTGAAATTTAAACTTGTACCAAATGATAACTTTTTAACCCCAGGTAGTAGCCTATAACTGCAACTATAACACAGAGGGCAGGACCGCAAGTCATTAATTCGACATCATCTGAATATTTTATTATGTGTTATTTTTCGACTTCTCACAATTCCATATTCAGCAATGTTCACGTTTGTATCCTACTGTATTGCTCTTGTAATCACATCTGATTAATAAAGGCTACTAATAGTTGAATAGCAAAGGTCTAGATTTGACAAGGTATATAATTGGCGTCTACGAGTACCTTTTTCAGAGTTTCCTTCGCCGTTTCCTCCTGCGACTTTAGAGAGCATCCCTGCAATTCCACCTGATGATAGAGTCAAAATGGTTAAGAACATTTTAACAAATTAAGACATTTGCTGACCAATGAGACACAAGAGACTGGGGTGACACATTGGCAGATGAAGTGGACCAAGGGCCTATCGGATGAGTGGATGTCCCAGTAGTAGGGCAATGTAGCAAACCTATTGTGTACTTTGAGATAGTAGTTGTAGTGGTAGCTGTGGTGGCAGTAATGATAAGTTTACTTTGTATCATTCCAGTTTAATCATGATACATGCATGCCTGTCGACTGACTGCTGGGTGCTGTTCTGAAGACAGTTCCACCATGTCCAAGAGGTTCAAACTAGCTTCTTCTGAGCAAACATCCATCAACATCACCACATCACAACTGACTGGGGTTTGTGCCTCATATGTCAGGAGGACAAGGCTGAGACTCTCACCAAACCTGACCAATCAAAGAGAGAAGTCTTTGGTAGTGGGTACAGTTCACATGCAGAGAACCTGATAAAATAAGTGAACTTATTTCTTCCGGGATCAATCAACTTTGAAAGATTTGATGATGGTAATGGCATTGAAGCTGTGATTGTTGCACGCCGTGCATAATATTACCAGATGTGCAAGCTCCAGTGCAACACCAAAGCTCAAAGAGCACTTAAAGAAGGTCAGAGCAAAGGGGAACAATCTGCACCAGGGCACATTCACGTCCCAGAAACTTTATTCTTCTGTGCGCAACCTGCTGGGACTAATGGTCTTCAAAAAGCGCCAAGGTTCCAAATGCACAGTGCGTGCCAAGGTTCCAAATGCACAGTGCGTGCCTCTGCAACCTGTCTTGTTGATACAGAATTGCTCGCCCATCTCACGAGGGAGGCGGGAGGGGATAGTGAGGAAGGCGTGGGGGGTGGATTGGGGGCATCCAACTTTGCCAAGAGCATGCAAGATCAGCAATTGTCTTTTCTAAACTAGCCCTAAATAGAAGAAACCAGACACGATGAGAATATGCAACAGTATTCAGATTGGCCGATCTTGTCCACCTTTATCGGTCCAGAAGGGAGCAACTTGGAGTGCAGCTTACCAAGAGTGCCATTTGAAGAAGATCTCGGGCTGTGATAGTGATGCAGTCAATCTTTCCTGTGCTGCGCACATTTTTCCCTGACACATATTTGGAGCCAAACCATTCAAGAATAATCTGAGCCACTGTTGATGATTGCCATAGTAAACATGATCCTAGAGGGACCCAGCATCAAGAAACAGATGACAGACACTGACCCTGCAGCAATTATCACAGCCCAGATTCTAAACTTCAACAGTGTAAAACGCAAGCAAACACATCACGCCGTCCACCTGTGTCAGGCAGAGTAGCATAGAGATCTTCTTGAAATGCCATTAGGATTACAGTGTCTCCCCTTTATTACGTCATGAACTGGGACAGTGCAAGGATCGTCACAACTGAGAGCAACCGATATCAACGATGGATCAAAGAAGCGTGGCAAGGGCACCATCAACAGAGATGAAGGAGTTTACACCCTTTCACGCGTTTTGGATCTTATCCTGCAACGGGCCCCGGACAGGGGAAGTCGTGGTCATACTGTAATTTAAATGATTTAATTGAAACGAACTGAGGGGTTGCTGCATTAGAATCACATAACGCAATATGATTGGATAAGAAGTACATTACGTAGGCGGGTGGAGTTCCCAGCATGCATGTTGGCTGTACTAGGGTACAGCTGATTACCGTCGAAGCAATCAGTGTCTTTGTATACTCGATTACATTGAAGTTCACCATGGTTACATTAGCAGACTTTGTTTCGAGCATTTGCATTTGCCAAAATATATTTTCACAAATGTAATGTGAATCCCATTAGATTGCTACAGTGACATGACAACATACCTTCAGACTGGCCTCCCCCACCGGCTACACTGCTGATAATACCCCCAATACCACCTACAGAGGGCGAGAGAGCGGTGTTAGGGTCCAAAATAACTTTCATCCTCCAACAAAGAATGATGGTCAAAAAATGATGAAAAACCATAGAATGCAGAGTGTCGCGGACATAATGGTTTTGCACGCCACCGTGTCACAAACAAACAAAACACAAACAACACACAAAATATGTGCTGAGTAACTTCACTTTGTAATACATATCGTTATGGAATTAGGTTGTTAACAGAAGCAGTAGCTGTACTGGTACCTCAAAAGAGTTCCACAATTAATTGAAGATATTGTAGTGAATGCACGTGCGGTGCATTCTGGGCCGCCACCATTGGCGGTCCTCCATGTTCCTCTTTCCCCAGCTCCTCCACGAGGGGGGCGATTGCGTTACAATATTTAAAATCGAGGATTTTTTCTACTCAGTTAATCACAATTATTTGATTAATTGTGATTAATAGATTACAAGATGCATTCGTCTAATGTGAATCATCAGAGTCAGTTTAAATTTACATTTGTTTGATAAATTCCAACATTTTCACTGAATGGATAGAAATTGAACAGCAAAAAATTATCTATCACTATTTTTCAAGTAGTTGTTCTTGCATCCTTGGTATTTTTTTCAGCAGGCAATTGACACTGGGTGTAGATTTCACCAGAGAAAAACTGTCTTATGATTGAACTATGATTAGAGAGACAGAAAGAAATCAGTGCTGTTCATAGGTTTAAAACCAAACAACTATTGTGAAAACAAAGCAAAAAAAAAAGTGGGGCAAATCCAAAAATCCAGAAAAGTAAAATAATGTGGATATTCATTATTTCGTTGAAAGTCATTTCTTCTGGGTGGGAGAGTGGTTATAGAGCGCACTCCCCCGGAACATAGGTTGAGCGATGCCGCGGGTTCTACTCCCCTCTCCGGCTTTTCTGCAATATGTCTCCCCTGACTCTTCATCCTAGTCACTATCACCACAGTAATGGTGCTTGCGCCCAAAAAAATTATGTAAAAAAAGGAAAGAAAGTATTTTCTTCTGGGCTGGCTCTGTGGCACAGCCGATTAGGCCGCTGCATCCAGCCCCATTCATCTCACAGTACACGCAGCTGTTGTGAGATTGCTTCCCCTCACCTCACATATCCCCTTCACACTAATAGTACTCAATAAATTAGAAAAATGGTTTATCCAATGCCTTGATTAATCGATCAAAATTTGTATGACAATATTCGATTAGTAAAATATTGAATTGCTGCAGCGCTACATATCATCAGACTGGCATCAACGGCTTTTTATTATTTATTTTGTAATATTCAATCACTTTGGACAATACTAGAATAAAGAGGACTTTCTGCTGCTATGCTGGACTAATATGACCAGATACAATTACCCACTCACCTTGGTCAGAGTCATTGCCGCCTCCTGTCACACTTTTGATAATGCCTCCAATACCACCTGAAAGAGAGAAACACGTCAATCGCTCAGTGGATGTAGGGCTGAATTATTTTGATAGGCCATTTTTACAGATAGTGAATCTGTCTTTAAAATCGGAACAATTATTTATCTCAAATGTTATTAACAGTGACACATCAAAAAGTTTGCAATATCTCCACTTCTTGGAGATTGCATGCCAACATTTCCATGACTCTTGCAAACTTATCATTGCTTTCTCACCCAATCTTACTTATTATCTTTTTAGTTTTTTTGTTATTTGTGTTGCTGTGGGGCTTAACAGTGTTCTGTATTCAAGAGAATGGACGGGTCCATGACGCTGGGAATCGAGACTTGCATTGGAAGCAACATGAATTAAACATGTATGAGCGGAGGACGGCCAAAACAATAAAACAC
This sequence comes from Bregmaceros cantori, assembly GCA_900302395.1. NCBI lineage: Eukaryota > Metazoa > Chordata > Actinopteri > Gadiformes > Bregmacerotidae > Bregmaceros > Bregmaceros cantori. The sequence continues at coordinate 4,672 of OMKY01236288.1, read as the reverse complement.
CTCATCTCTATCTCATCCAGATTAACTTGGCCTCTGTTTAGTGAGGTTTATGCGATCATTCAAAGTTCACCATTGACTGAAAAACAGGAGTAGTGGATTATGTTGTCAAACTTGCCACTCACCTTGGTCAGACTGGTCTCCGCCTCCTGTCACACTTTTGATAATGCCTCCAATACCACCTGGAAGAGAGAAAGACGTCAATCGCTCAGTCTATGTAGGGCTGAAAGGAATTATTAATCTGAAATGTTATTAATAGTGACACATCAAGAGGATTGCAATATTTCCACTTATTGGAGAGTGCGTGCCAACATTTCCATGACCCTTCCGTGCAAACTTATGTCATTGATTTTTCACCAAATCTTACTTATTATCTTTTTTGTTATTTTGTTATTTTTGTTGATCTGGGGCTTAATAGTGTTCAGCCCAAACAATAAAAACAATTAATTGGCTGCCAAATTATCGATTATCAAATGTGTTGCCAATTATTTCAATAAGCTATCATGATTGATTAATCGGTTGCAGGTCTACTATGATGTCTTACATGCTCATCAAGATTAACTTTGCAGTATAGTGAGCTTTATGCAATCATTCAAAGTTCACCTTCGGCTGAAAAACAAGAGTACTCACCTTGGTCAGACTGGTCTCCGCCTCCTGTCACACTTTTGATAATGCCTCCAATACCACCTGGAAGAGAGAAAGACGTCAGGCACTCTGATTACTTGTTCATCAATATTCCCTTTGCCTCAGCATAGTGGTATTAATGCCATCACCTGCACACAAGAAGATCCCGAGGACTCTCAAAAACAATCCTTAAAGACACAGTGCCAGGTTGAAGGAGGAGAGGAAGACAGAGAAAGCGCTGGGAGGATAACATTCAAGAATGGACAAGTTGCAGGCTGAGTTACATCATGCGCGTGGCTGAGGACAACTAGAGATGGAGAGAGCTGATGAAGGAAGCCATAAATCATTCAGTTGATTTTTGGCTGAAAAACAGAAGCATTGAATTGTGGCGACTCTCACCTTGGTCAGACTGGTCTCCTCCCCCCGTCACACTGCTGATAATGCCTCCAATACCTCCACCCCCTGGAAGAAAGTCACCTTCAAGTTGTTTCACTTGGCCATCTATTACATTGTTGATAGAGCATCAAATAAATGCGCCTTCAGACAGACAGACATATCAAACGGTTGAACAGGACTCTTCATATGCACATGTAAACATAATACACAGTTTCCTATGTTAAATGGAAATGCCAGAGGATACATTTTCGACTGGTCTGTATGTGGGGATGAGAGTGCATACTTTAAACTGGACAGACAAAACTAAATGCTGTTGAAATATTGGTAATGGACAGAAATTCAACTTACTTTCTAATTTACTCCTGACTCCTTAATAAAGGTTGGAGGATATGATTGCAATGATCGGACTGGTTGAAAAAAAAAAACAAAAAAAAAACAGCCCAACTCAAAACTTCAAATCTGGGTGCAAGGGGCTGAGAGTGAGAAAAAGTTTGATTACAAACTGTCCATAAGATGTGCTGCAGTGACCTGTAATGGAATGTCAGTATGCACTCTTTCAGACCCTGGTAATTTATTCATCTTGTTTAGACTGGTGTCCTCCTGTTAAATCGCTGATCAGACCTCCAATACCACCTTCATTGCATAGAGAGAAAGGGTTAGTTAATTAATTTTACTGTCCACAAATAGAAAATTGTATTTTTGTCTCATCACAAAACAGAAAGAACAGATCAACGGCAACAAATTCTTTACACACAAATTGTCCTGGCAGCAAGAGACACTTGAAAAATATATTTCAGTTCAGTCTGCCTGAATGAAGTTGAGGGGGTGGAAAGGGTCATTTCATATTTTAATGTTTTTTTTTTCTTAACCATATCCTTGTGAATACTATTTCGATGTTTCTGTGTCTTCTATGATGTCTGAGGCCACATTCACTATTCTTTGAACCTTATTTCTGCCTTTTGTGTTATGTTGCCATACCGTATTTTATACATATCACATATTACCACATATTAAAGGTTAAGATTCCCTCAATGAAGTTCTTATAGACGGTCTGCGTAATGTACTTGCTCACTCTAAAGGAATTGATTTTGGGATGGATGCACATATTATAACACTGAACATATTAATTAATGCCCTGAGCATTTATACATTGCAGTAGTCACTGTTCAATACATTAGTAAACAACTACTCACATGGCAAAAAAACAAAACAAAATTAACAGTATTCACAATTATTATATGAAACAAAAATCAATCACAAGTTCACAACAGTAAATATTGTTGCTTAATTTATTAATGCCCCCCCCCCACTGAACTATTCACTAAAAATGAACTTAAACCTTTTTTTGTATTAGTTACTTTATTTGTACTGATTAAATGTCACGCCATGTACAAAATACAATTCTGTCTATTTTATCATTAATCGTTGTGAAATTAGAAGAGTCAGGAACTTTACATAAAATAACTAAATAGTGCACGATTATGAAAAAAATCTAAATAACCATTATTTGACCATAAATGAAATCACGATAAACTGAATTTTATTGCACTTCTTCCAAAAAAACCTATTTAAAATCATGAAATTAAATCTTAGAAAATAAAGAATAAACAAAATAAAACTGAAATATAATTATTATAGCAATAGTATGCAGGCTTACAAATGCGCAGTGTAAGCATAAACAAAATACAACTGAAACACAATCCTTTCATTTTTCATACTCACGATTTTAATTAAAATCGAATTAATTGTTAAGCCTTACAATTATGTACAATTTGATTTACATTTGAAGTTTGTGAAGCGCCTTGAGGCAGCTTCGTCTGCGATTTTGGCATTTTATAAAAATCTGTTGAGTTGAGTGTGGAGTGAAAGGTTAAGAATCATACCCTCCTCTTCATTATCAGCTCCACTGATGAGTGATTTCAAGAAGCTCATGTTGTCTGTGGGCAGTGTGATGGTGACTCTGAGATCATACACCTGTTATATGAGCAGGTAGACACCCACCCTTCATAACCCGCATGCCTGGTTCACCACACCCAACACACACCTGGTACACCGCACCCAACACACAACATGCACATCATCGAACACACTCCATAAAAGACACACCCATGAACACACTCAAAACACAATACAACAATACATATTTTATTTGTATCCCCACCCATGATATGACATATGGATATGAATACTATATGGACTTGCTGCAAACCGAAGTCAAATCACAGAATCACAACAATTTCTCTCTGGGAAACTGCGATACACATTGGTAAATTACTACTTCCAGTGAAGAGTCGCTCTCCTTTCAATGTCCAAAAGTAACAGCTTGGCCAGTATTTCTGAAGCGACTAAACAACGAATATGCTGGTACTAATATTCGCCACACCAATCAAGATACACCCTGCCGGGTTCCAAGCCCCACCCCTCCTCCCACCCTCCCTGCTAAGAACAAAACAAACTACTATAGCTGAAAAAAGGAATGACCTCCCAACACACAAAGTCACTGAAAAATTATGCAAAAACATTTTTAATTGAATTTGTTTTAATGTCAGCAAAGCTAGCTATTTTAACAATTAAACAAGTTTTATTACAGCCCTGTGGACCTTCGCGACTACTTTCCAGTTCCAACACTAACAGTTAATTAAATACCGTGAGAATGAGAATGCATATCTGCTCTTTAAGGGTACTTTACCTTCAAGCACTTGACTTGCTTTGTATAGGACACCAGATGGAAATTAGCCTTCTGTGCTACAATCCGGCATGTTTACATATTTATATGAATATGTTCATCAGTGTGCATTGTCCTAGAAATAGAAATGAATTGAATTGACTATGGGACCTATGGCTCAGCTGTCATCATGGACAGCCAGGTCAAATACCCGTATAGCAATTCTACTGAGCCTGTTCTGTACAACCATCTTCTCATGTTTCATGTTAAATGTTGTTAAGTGTCTATTGAAAATAGACACTTACAATTGATGAACAAAGAAAACGTTGAATACTTTCAGGAAGTTTAATAACAATAAACCAAACAATCTTAATTCAATCTGTTCCGTCATTTCGTCGCAAATGCACAGTGGATCAGAATCAGCTTCATTTTGTTTGGCACATTGCAATTGGAGGCAATATACACATGTAATTAGGGTTTGTACACAATAGACACTCTGGTGAACATACAATAATAATAAACATACGTAGTAATAAATATAGGCCTTTGCAGTTGTCCCGACGGCTAAAAGTATATTCCCGATATGTTGACAGGGAACTACTTCCCAATGTGAACGACAACAAAGATATATACCAAATTCATTATTAAATTATTTTCTGGTCGCCCTACATGTTGGACTCATTAGTGCTAATGTAGATTCTTCTTCAAGAGCCAGGAAATGAGCAGCCTTGTTCCTTTGAAAACCACTGTTGACAATTGAAAATGAAATGAAAAACATGTAATTAATTCTACATTCTATTAATTACATACATGCATAACAATGCCTAATATGACTCATTACATTAGTAAGAATCATTATACAGTCACAATCATTGCTTTCTGCAGGACATATTTAACAGATAGATGGTCTTTAATTGGACTTTGATTGTACTTCATCAGCACTGAACTTCTGCCTTTTTACTTCCGATTTCCGACTTGCGGTAGTCATTT
>OMKY01236226.1:0-12435 GCA_900302395.1 Bregmaceros cantori | reverse complement strand
CTCCCCCCCTCCCCCCCCTCTCGCCCCCCCCCTCTCTCTCTCTCTCTCTCTCCCTCTCTCTCTCTCCCTCTCTCTCTCTCCCTCTCTCCCTCAATCTCTCTCTCTCTCACTCTGTCTGTCTGTCTCTCCATTTCTCTCCCTCTCTCTCTCTCTCTGACTTGGTAATGTAAGCGTGACAGAGGGGTCTGACAGTGACCCCCAGGTGGGTGTTAGTCGTCTCAGCTCTGTTTCCTTGTGGCTGTGTTTTGTGGAATGGATTTAAAAAGTAGGTTTTAGAGCCGACGTCTGCCAACCTTTGGCACTGGGCCTGTTTGGGGTCTTGTTAAACACCTGTTCATCCAAACTGTAAAAAGTAGCAAACTCAATGTTTTAGTAAAACTCAGCCAAGAGTCTCCTCACAGTAAATACATTTGTTTTATTACTATAATTTTTTTTTTCAGCGTCAGCTCCGTTTTTCCATCTTTATTGGATAGGATTAGTCGGAAACTGGGTTGAAGAGATCGGGGGGTAGACATTGCAGACAAGTTGACGAGCGTAGTCGAACTCGCGACACTGCGGACGCTGCGGTAGACACAGCGCCACTAACATGAATGGGGTCGCTTTAGGTGCGGTGTCCATAACCACTCGGCCAACACGGACCCCGCAATTATTATTATTTTTAAGGCATTTTTTGGCTGCAAGCGCCGTTTTTCATTATTTTATTGAGAGAGATAGTGACAGGATTAAATGGGAAACTGGGATGAAGAGTCGGGGGGAGACAAAATGCCGGAGAGGGTGTTTAGAACCCATGGCACTACTTGACCTATAGTCCAGGGGTCATGCTCTGTAACAACTCTCCCCAATAACTTTATTTCTTTTTAAATTATTTTTTTTCCATTTTAACGACAGTGTTAATGGGTTAATGTGAGAGAATGGGGAAAGCCGACCTGCAGCATACTTATGTCGGTGAGGGGAAGCGAACTCATGACAGCTGGGTGCGCTGCGAGACTAGGCCTCAGACACGAAACTGTACGCGGGGTCTAACCGACTGCGCGAAGGACAAATTTACCCCGCACGTTGAAAACACGTTCCTGGACTTTGAAGACTTCATTACCGCGAGGTGGGCGTCGGCGGGCGCACGGGCAAATGTTTGCGTTGGGAGCGTTCGAGTAATAACTCAAAGAGGAAGATTAACAGACGTCACCAGAGCAGCTTACAGCTGGTAACACGTCTCGTCTTTTATGCTCGACTGCAAATGTCTGATAACGAGAACTGTGCGATAAGGACCCGAGCTACCACGGCAAAAACTGAACAAATACTGACAGGGATCACAGTCGCAGGGAGAGGGAGACAGAGAGAGAGAGAGAGAGGAAATAATCAGATACGGGCGGAGTAGCCGTAAAAATGACTCGAGTAAAAGTATTGTTAGCTCAGCAAAATATTACTCAAGTAAAAGTAAAAAGTTGTCATCCAAATAGTTAATCAAGTAAAAGTTAAAAAGTACTACACAAAAAAGTTACTTAAGTAACAAAAGTACTGAGTACCTTTCAATAAAAAATAAATAAATGAAAAATTAGAGCGAGAGTGTCCGAGAGAGAGAGAGACCAAAAGAGAGAGAGACACTGCCTGAGAGAGAGAGAGAGAGAGAGAGAGAGAGAGAGATATGACACCAACATATGTGCCAACAGTGCCCAACAGGTGTCGCTAAAGACCTAGTTAATGTAACGAGTAACGAATTGCTGACATTCAGTAAAAAGTAGTTTTTTTCACCTCAAATTTACTTGAGTAAAAGTAGAAAGTAACTTGTGAAAAATGCACTCCAGAAGTAAAAAAGTACACACAAAAATTGTAATGGAGTAAATATAATGCGTTACTGCCCATCTATGGCCAGCTCAGACCATGGCCAAAATTAAGTATTAATAGTCAATCAACCACCATTGGCATCCTTAGAACTTACCATACTCAAATACAATTCACCTAGATTGATCGATGACATTCATTAGGTCTTCTTGTTAAATATAACTCTAATATAGTATAGAATTATAGTATAATAACTTCTACCTTCAATATAGAACAAAATCATTTAAATACTATTCATCTACATAATGTTCATACATCATAAAGTATTTACAGACTTGATTATGTGCAGCAAAGGCGTTCAAGCCAGTAAGGGAAAGTGAACTCACTACTCTTCATGTATAGACGTGTTTGTAGTGGACTTCAGTGGTTTCTGTGTTAGCAAATGATGACTTAGGGGTTTAGGACACATTTTATAACTTGGGGCTTTCTGAATAGAAACCCTTTTTGATGATCTAGTTTCCTCTCACCACCAAAAGCATGTTCTACTTAACCTGCTCCAGTTAGTATCCCTGGCCAAGGCACTGGCTTAGAAGCTGGAGTTGGCCCTCAGGTGTTGCACCGCGGTGTGTCTATATGTAACTTTAAAACAGGTGCTTTTACCTGCAGATGGCAGCTTCATGTAGCTACTAATGTTTAGTTAAAGTGATAATATATTCACACAACAGTCAAACAGCTGAATTATTTTACTTATGTTTACTACTGTGTGCTTAAAATATGAGTATACACAGATTAATTAGTAGCCGGTCACAACGCAAGCTGTCAAAAACAGCAGAAAGTTAAACCACTAGGAGTGTTATAGCAGCGATAGTCTCTAATGAAAAAAAAAAAAAAGAATTGTGTTTAATCAGAGAGACAAATTATTACCAATTTAATTCTCAACTTTGAAGTTGCAACCTCGCCCATTGGGATAATTAAAGCGTAAAGCTGCCAATGGTTAATGCCTTTCCGGTGCCAGCCAACGTGGAAACAACTCGACTTGGCACCAATGAGGAGAGAGTGATAGAACGAGAGCTTGTGGGTATAAGTCGACACAATGGTATTAACAATGTTTAAATTAGAAAAGAATGAAAAATCCTAAGTCATTAAGATCCGTTCAACTTCTGTACCAATGGCTTTCTATTGTACAGACAAATCCCCTTGAAGTGCAATAGAACTGGGAACATGCAATGTACCCGAGGTATCGTCCACACATCACACACGATTACAACAATCATTGGATGTGGTCTAACCAGGATCGAAAAAAAGTTTCAATCAAAAACGTGTTATCCACTCACAGCACAGTAGATGGGACAAGTGGCGTAGAGTAGTAGGAGCATTCTTTAAAAAAAGGAAAAAAAAAAAAAGTTGTGCTTAGTCGGTTAGGCAGAGCGCTGGAAAGCACGCATACGCCTTAATGGCGCGGTGAGTCGGTGATTCGAATCTCGCCACCGACGTATTTCCCGCATGTCTGCCCCCCATCTTCACCTGTTTCCGCTAACCCTAATAAATGAAGCTTGGAAAAAGCAGCCTGAATGGGCTGGAAAAAACATTAAAAAAATGTCCGCCCATGTCTCACGGTCAACCCATACCAAACTGTGCTCACGTCTCGATGTGAATAAGGCCCGCCCTAACATGGTGCTGATTGGTCCGTCAGTATACAAGCGATGTCTGCTTGATTCAGAACCAATGTACAGTCTAGAGGAGTGCGATGCGTGGACGATTCGTCGATTATGGCTCGCCAGAACAGTATTTATTCACACCGGGGAAAAAAGAAATATGGCTGATTTCAGACACACAACATGGGAGCGCAAAACTCCATCCATACACCATCTATCCATGGATGGTAATATAATTACCAATTTTATTATATGCTGCATGAAATATCCAATAAGTCCAAGTTAGGGTTGTGCACGATTAATCGGTTAACCGAAAATCGATCGATAAGGATTTGGTCGATTAAAATCCTTTTTAACCGACCAACCGAGTTTTTTTTTAAATGTTGCCTTTGTGAAACGTAAATCTTCTGTCATTAGATAGATGCGTGGAAGATTTATTTATTTTTTTCGCAATATTTTTTTCAACGATTTTTGTGCCGTGAAGTAATAATAGATTTAATTTTAATTTTGACTGCTATAGCTTCCGTGTTGTAAAGTAGGTGCCGCATTGGTGTGGCCGTGTTGTGGCCAGGTCGTTCGGGCGACGGCGGCGGAAAACGAACCGGGCGGGTGTTATTCAGGGATCGTCCTCCGTCCGCCCCGGTCCACTCTCTGCTGCTCTTGACCCCCTTTCCATCCGCGTCTACGTTTGAGCCATGTCTGCGCTGCACGGCGGTTTTCCGCGCGTGCTCATGCTATGCTGCACGGCTGCTGCTAGCCCATCAGAGATGCAGACTCGAGTCAAAAGACTCGACTCACGAGTCACTCGAGTCACCAAAAACGGGACTCGAGACTCGACTCGGACTCACGCCCTAAAGACTCGGACTCGACTCGGTAATCTAGGTCAATGACTCTTGACGAGTCTTTCACGAGTCTTTCCCGGCTTAAAAAAATCATCCGCTTCCTTTCCATCCATGCGCGCAAACGCATGCTCAGACAAGCGCCGATCGGCGTTGAACTACTCACCTACCGTCATGGCGGTGACCATTCCACCGTCGTCCACAAACTTCAATTTGCGCTTCATAATCCAGTATAACTATACAGGCTTCACACAAAATAGCACGGAGCCATCCGTTAACGCTGTGGGAAGTGTATTAACGAAATAGGTTCCACAACGTCCAACTTCCTCCGTCACTTCACAACCAAGCATAAAGAAAGGCGAGTCACTATTGCTTGTCGCTCTGCCCATGGATAATCATTTTCTTCCTGCCGCCGCCGACTATCTTGGAGTTAAGGAATGAATGGACCCGGACAGGGTTGTTTACATCTGGCTCATCCGGTAGGCAAGTGCACCAACAAAAAAGTTCCCCCGGAACGTAACCCCAACCGGAAAGTTCCCCCTAGCGGGCACCAATTCCATTCACAACATATCGAACATGGAACCTTGTTTGTGTATACTTATTCGTAATCATTACATTTCTATATAAAGCTGTATCATATTAGCTAACTTTGAACTAACCATTCTGTGTGCGATATATGCATGTAGTCAAATCTAGTTCTGCATTCAATTCCAAGCGTTTAGAGCTACATCTTTAAAAATGACTCGAGACTCGACTCGGACTCGTACCCTAAAGACTCGGACTTGACTCGGACTCGTGAGGTCGGGACTCGTGTACATCTCTGTGCAGCACAGACATGGCTCGTAGGTGGATCGATCGGGTGGAAGCTGGGAGCGGCGGAGAGTGGACCAGCACGCGGACGACTCCGGACAACACCTGCAATCAACACGGAGAGTGTCCCGGCTCTTCCTCCTACGCCGTTACGATCGTAGTGGCGTTAGGCAACACCGCAACGAGGTTGTGATGATAGTGGGGCGCGATCGTAGTCCAACACGATACATGAAAAGCGTTACAAACTATTTTCAAACTTGTTTCAACTGTGTACACGTTGGGGGAGACAAGACTCCCGACAGCCATGTTTTTAGCAGCTCTCGGCTAAGTCCCAGGACGCGATGTGTTATTCAGAAACAAATCGTTCATACTTATTTTCGAGGATTTGGGTGCAAAAACAATCGCAAATGTTTCCAAATCATTAATAATATGCCCTTTTTCTTAACTAAATAAAGTACAGTATTAATAATTTTAATAGAAAACTACTGACAGGAGATGAATGGGCATTGTACTATTTTGATTCAATGAATGATTCAAGTAATTTGAAATTACTTGAATCATTTGTCTTTGAGTGCCATCACTCAAAGACAAATCTCTCCCTTCACGCTGTGTGCATGGCGTGCACACACAGCCAAACCTCTCGTAGTCACACTCGACTGCTCAAAAAAAAAAAACAACCTTCGGTTAATCGATTAATTGATCGTTAATTCTCTCTACCAAGAATTTTTAACCGAATGCCCATCCCTAGTCCACGTGTATATCCCATGATACCCGTAGGAGTGAAAGTAGACATTTAATTCATATAACGAAATAGCCCTTGGAGCAATGTTCATGATCAATACATATGCTACCTGTCCTGCTTGCTAGCTCCACAGACACCCCTTGAAAACAGTAAAAGACTTCTCTGGGACCAATTAACACTGGATATGAAATGAAATGCAACTACGCATATGTGTGTTGTCTACAAGCGCACATGTATGTACACACCCAGACACACAACATAGAGAGGAGTTATTAGGATGGAGCACAGAGCATGCATTGGAAGAAACAAAGGCTATCAACTCCGTTATTTCGATCAATGTTGATTCGTTAAATTATGCCATGGGCAGCACAGAGTGCAGTGCTTAGCCCTGCTACCTCACAGATACTGTAGATGTACTCCCTGTGTCAGTATGGGTTTCCTCCAGGCACTCTGGTTTCCCCCCCACCACCAAAAATTAACACTTGTGCCAACAAACCTGAATCAAAGTAACTGGTTTTCCTATTTAACTTATAACGTCCACATCAAATAAACAATAAAAGAGTGCCTGACATTGCCGAAGTTAATTTAGGATGTTATAATTCCTTAGTATTTAATATTTGTTTAGTCGAAAATGCCCTGAAAGGAATGATTTATAACTTGATAGAATGTTCGCGTTATCATTTTTAAAAATATCCATTGTTAGAAGCAACTTACTGAAAATTCTTCATAGCTGAAACTTCTAACGTCAGACAGGGGGTTGGTATGTTCCAAGGAGCAGAATGGTGTGCGCGTCTCTCCGCAGTAGTGGGTTTGTTTGTTTTTTAACAGTGTGGCATTTTGGGGGATTTTTACATGATCAGGGCGCTCTCAAGTCGGACATCTTGCACGTATCCCATGTTGAGGTGTGTATTCGTACACAGCACCATGTATGTGTCCGTCGATTGTATGTGGCAGGCTATGTGTGTGTGTCTCAAATACACAACATTTTACTTTAGCTGTGACCAGGGCTCCGAACCGGTTCAAGGAACAAAACGAATTTTCCAAGGAGCGGAACGGAAACGAAAAAAGATTTCTTCAACTTTTCTTGAACAGAAACGGAACATTATGAAATCCACAAAACTGGTTAAAAACTTTTTTTTTTCTGTTCTCTATATATTTTAACATATCCTATGTCTGGGAGACCATTTCCGTCCACGTTCACTGTCAGTCATCAAGCCCCATTCACCTGCGGCTCATCTTGCGGACAGACGAGGAAGTGAATATAAACACAATATACCAATGAAATGTTTGTAAACAGAAGTCACGCATGCGGGCGCAGCCACAAAAAGCCCCTAGGGATACATTGGCATGTACAGTTTATCAGAGTTAAGGCCGATTTACGTGACCTGGCGGCGATCTGGCGGGGCTGAGAGCTGCGGCCATATTTATCAAGTCATTGTTGCTGTTCACAAAAATTATTTAAGTCGTTCTACTTGCGTGTAAGGTCCGGAAACATTTGCGGCAAGGAAGTGTTCAGATTAAAAACGTAGACCAGTGTGGAATAATGCCAGTCATGTGACATTCACGGTAAGGAAATCCTGACGCTCTTTGGTGATTCCATCATACAGGAAGTGATGACACATGATCCTGCCCAGTGTTGCATTTTATATTATCTACATTCAAATACCATGTGACGAGCAATTCTCAGTACCAGCTCTGCTTCCATTCTGGGCGTAAACTTTGATGTGAAATACGCTTAGTTCAGAGGATTCACCCTTCCTGCCTATGCATCCGAGCATAGCTGATAGTGGTGTTATACCGTCACATAGGGGTTTAGCCAAATATTGCAAGCAATTGGCACCAAAAGATAAGAATTACATACAAAAACGTACCTTGAGCAAAGCGGTCCAACTTTATGACTTTATTATTCATAACTTTGTTTTGGGATTAATTATTCAAATTATTGGCAACATTTTTACTTTGAGTATATATATGCATATATATATCTATATATATATTTATATACATATGCGATTCTTCAATGTGATTCAGATGAAGCGAATCAAGCCGAACCGCACATACAGCGTCTGTTTTGTTTCAGCGAAAGATTCACGCGCAACGTCGTAGGTTTTGAATTGGTCCATTAAACATTGATACAGTTGCACTGAAGTCCACCAAATATATTCTGAATAAACTATATCTAAACTTAACATTGCACAATATAAGGAACTTTAAGAACGAACTGACTTTTTGCACTCCGAACCGGGTCAGGCCGATATTTTGGTGACGGAACTCACAGTCTAGGACACACACACAATGACTCATGTTGTTTACCTGAATTTCAAGGTGTGCTACTGGAGGTCGGATGTTTGGCAGAGGAAAATGGAAAATAAACTCCCAGAGGTAGCGGGAGTGGAGAGTGTTGTGCGTTGAGTTGCAGACATGAATCCAGTGGTGTACAACAGAACAACACTCCCACAAAACAACTGCTCTGGACATCAAGCCCACTCAACAAGCCTCCCTTTGTCTGGTTAAGGTTAAAACCACACTGTGCCAGGCAAACACAGCAGGATCTGTCTCACACAGACACAGATATACAGCTAAAATAACTATTTTTCCAAACTCATTCAGTGCCAAAGGCGCGCTACCACGTAGGGCTGCAACTAATCGATTATGAAATTAATCGACAACTAATGCAATAATCGATAATTGATAAGGAATTAAATCATTATTATTGTCAGCATTTTTTCTGCACAAAATTGAAATTACTTAAATCATTTCTGAAAATCCACAATATGATTAAACATTATTGATTAAAAAAGGATGAATTTTATGAAGATTAGCGTTAAAAAATAATTGTAACGACTTTGTGCTAAATTGTAACTAAATTGTGGTACATGTGTTGGCTATCGTGAACCAAAATTGACAACATCTTAAGTTAACAAGATTCAATTCTCTTTCGCTTTGAATATTTTGGGAATTTTTGAAAGGAAAAATATCTAACTGATTAGTTGATTAATTGTTTCAATAATCGGCAACTAATCGACTATTGAAATAAACGTTAGTTGCAGCCCTTCTGCCGCGTTTGCATGAATAGTACCGCTGAGTGCTAAAGACACGTTGCTGTGATTCAGCTGGCCGGCAGAGAGCGCCATACGCCGCCTGTGAAGGGAATGTATAGCGGTGGCGTATAAAGCCTCGTAGCGGTCACTGTGGGCACTGTACCAGCATTTAGTGAAGACTTTGTGAGGGATGAGCCCTTTTCAGTGATATCCACCACTGTTCTGGAGGCTATAACTGAAGAATGGAAATCAGCCTCTTTTTTCATGAAGAAAAGTCTGAAGTTTCCTTTGCTATATGTTTTGTTGACAAGGACACAGAACTTAATTTTCGATGGGTCTTGAAAAAGCGCACTGGATGAGTTAAACTTATTTTTTGAGGCCCATTCGGACCATTTTCAGCCTTATTCAGGATTAGCTAGAATCGGGGCAAAGGAGGGGTAGGAGACATGCGGCAAAACAGTCGGTGATGGGAAGTGAACTCACAACTCTCTAGTATAAGTGATTTTTGTACTGCACTGTCTTAACGGACAGAGCTACTACGCCGCAAAAGGCTCTTTTAAACAGGCATATGGATAGCCCCGCCCCCTCGTCAACTCTGCTGTTTGTATGTCAGTGACTGGGTGTGTTCTTGTCTATTTTGTTTTCTTTTTTATAATTTATTTTATTCATTTTAACCACCATGTAAAGCACTTTGTGACTGTTCTCTGTGATTGTTAAATGCCCCTTGAAAGGCAGCCCACAGTCCAGAAATAGCATGGCAAGCAAGCCACAACCAGCCAATCATCCACACATTGCACATGACTAGACGGTCAGGTGGTTCTGGACCAACCAGGCAGATAATCAGAGCCAATCAGCACCCCGTTAAGGCGGGCCTTGTTAATTCTCCAGGCCACTTGTCACGCCTACTCAGAGATGGGCAGCAACGCATTACATTTACTCAGTTACTATTTTTTGGTGTACTTTTTTACTTTTGGAGTACATTTTTCACGAGTTACTTTTTAGTTTTACTCAAGTAAATTTGAGGTGAAAAAACTACTTTTTACTCAGATGTCAGTAAAAATTACTCTGTACATTAACTCTGCCTTTAGCGACACCCGTTGGAAACTGTTGGCACATATGTTGATGTCATAACTCTCTCTCGGGCGCTTTCTCTCTCACTCGCTCTCTCTCTCTTGGTGTCTCTCGCTCTCTCTCTCTCTCCCACTTGGTCTCTGTCTCTCTCTCAGGCTCTCTCTCTCGGGCGATCATTTTTTTTTTCATTCATTTTTTGAATTTTTTAAACTGAAAGTTACTCAGTACTTTCGCTACTTAAGTAACTGTTTTGTGGAATACTTTTTTTACTTTTACTTGAGTAACTATTTGGATGACTACTTTTTACTCCTACTTGAGTAATATTGCTGAGGTAACAATACTTTTACTTGAGTAATTTTTATGGCTACTCTGCCCATATCTGAGCCTACTGCGCTGTGATTTCATAACTTCTTTTGATTGACACTTTTTTCTTCTGGCGTGGCAGGCTTGGCCAGGACAGGGTGGAAACACTTAGAGCTGTGGTCAACGATCAGCCGTTTCCATCTGGCAGTCAACAGCTCCCAGAATGTTATGTTTTTAATTGGTTCGCAAAAACTCACTACCAACAGATAAACAGTTCAATTACACTAACGATGGGTATCAACAAGATGAAACAGCTATTCTCATGCTGATTTTCCACTCCACATTTCAGCGTAATTGGTTGACTTGCAGATTGAAGCACCCATACTTGTGGGGATTCATTTGCCAGGACTGAATCCCAAATCATGTGTCTGTCCTTTATGAAAAATGTCCACACATTGAGCCTGTTATGCTCATGCCACGCCTTCAGATGCCACACACTACTGTATCAAAATGGATTGGATCGTTGGGAGGGAGGGGGAGCATGGGGGGCAGTCGTTTATACGTTGTCAGCCGGCATTCCCAGTCTCATGGCCCCGCCCATTCTGTTGGATACTGAATACAGTTAACTTACAAACTTACAAACTTTATTTATTTGTATAGCACTTTTCATGCAGAGCAACACAAAGTGCTTTAGAGAAACAGAACATCGAACAGAACAATGTTACCCACAGCCTCCCAACCCAAACAAACTGGCACACACTCAACCATGGACACACACAGACACACACGCAAACAAATAAAGTTGGCTGATGTACCGATGACAGTAACATCCTAGTTATAAGCTAGATCAAAGAGATGTGTCTTGAGCCTCTTCTTAAAAACATCCACAGTCTCCACAGCCCTGAGGGCCTCCGGAAGACCATTCCATAGCCGAGGGCCATAGAAGCTAAATGCGGCCTCTCCATGCGATTTGGAGTTAACTCGTGGAACTACTAAGAGCCCTGTGCCGCTGGACCTCAGGTTCCGCGACGGCTGATATGGTACAAGCAGTTCAGCTAAGTACGGAGGGGCGAGTTTGTTAACACATTTGAAAACCAGTAGAAGTATTTTGAAGTCAATTCTGAAACTGAAAGGGAGCCAGTGCAAAGATTTCAAAATTGGAGTAATGTGTTCTTGCCCTCTGGTTCTTGTCAGCACCCGAGCAGCTGAGTTTTGTTAAAGTTGTAGGTTAGTAGTGGTCTTAAAGGCGCACAACGACGACGATCAGTTTAGCGTATTATTTGCTGTCATGTAAAGTTTGAATCCCAAAAACAATCCGCTTATTTTGCTCGGGTTAGGGCTACGGTTAGTGTTAGGTTTTTGGAAGAACCCTAACAAAATAAGCAGATCTTTTTTTTTATTTGCACTTTACCTCAAGGCAATTCTGCATTGACAGTGTTCAACATGGAGGTGTGTAACCCATTTGCACAACCCCCAACAACAACAACACTAGCTGAGCGCCCTCTCTCCTCAATACCCTTCAACAACAACAACAACAGTAGCTGAGCGCCCTCTCTCCTCAATGCCCTTCAACAACAACAACAATAGCTGAGCGCCCTCTCTCCTCAATGCCCTTCAACAACAACAACAACAGTAGCTGAGCGCCCTCTCTCCTCAATGCCCTTCAACAACAACAACAATAGCTGAGCGCCCTCTCTCCTCAATACCCTTACAACAACAACAACAACAGTAGCTGAGCGCCCTCTCTCCTCAATGCCCTTCAACAACAACAACAGTAGCTGAGCGCCCTCTCTCCTCAATGCCCTTCAACAACAACAACAACAGTAGCTGAGCGCCCTCTCTCCTCAATGCCCTTCAACAACAACAACAATAGCTGAGCGCCCTCTCTCCTCAAGGCCCTTCAACAACAACAACAACAGTAGCTGAGCGCCCTCTCTCCTCAATGCCCTTCAACAACAACAACAGTAGCTGAGCGCCCTCTCTTCTCAATACCCTTCAACAACAACAACAACAACAGTAGCTGAGCGCCCTCTCTCCTCAATACCCTTCAACAACAACAACAACAGTAGCTGAGCGCCCTCTCTCCTCAATGCCCTTCAACAACAACAACAACAGTAGCTGAGCGCCCTCTCTCCTCAATGCCCTTCAACAACAACAACAACAGTAGCTGAGCGCCCTCTCTCCTCAATGCCCTT
>OMKY01236025.1:0-14190 GCA_900302395.1 Bregmaceros cantori | reverse complement strand
TTTTTTACTGAAAGCTACTCAGTACTTTCACTACTTAAGTAACTTTTTGTGGAATACTTTTTTACTTTTACTTGAGTAACTATTTGGATGACTACTTTTGACTTTTACTTGAGTAATATTTTGCTGAGGAAACAAGACTTTTACTTAAGTAATTTTATGGCTACTCTGCCCATATCTGGTCACCAGTAGCATAGATGTGCACCCATCTCTGAAAAAGGCTCCCACTGCCCCATTCATGACTGGTGTCCCCTTCTCTCCTCTTACATCTGGCATAACTGGCTAGTAATCGGAGGATTTGGACCATAGACTGTATATAAAAATGGACACCATGTTCGTTTTGATGTCCGTGCCTACTTCCGGGTTGGTATGGGGGGAGCACCGTCTCAGGAAATTGCGCCTTATGGTAGTTTCCAATACAAATATTCCAATCTTAGCAGCCTGTTTTAACCTATTTAAAGATCGTTTCTAATTGATGTTTTAATGTATATTGTCGGGATAATTAACGGTTCATACGGTTCAATGGTCATAATTTCACAACCTCGTCAAATTTGGCGTTAATATTTTTAATTTCAGCTTCCATAGGATCCCATTCATTCCAACTCTGTCGTTGGCGCCCCTAGCGCAGTACCACCGGAAGAAGTCGCGTGTGGGGTGTCTCTCTCTCACTTAGCGTAGAGCTCTCCCTACCTCTCCTTGTCTCCGGATATACGGGTACTTTCAGCAATGGCACCGCGCGGTCGGGGGCTTCAACCCGGCTAGGATGAAAGCAATAGGATGACGTCACGCACGCTGCGTCTACTTTATAAACAGTCTATGATTTGGAGGCATTGTGTGCTTGTCAGTGCAATATCATGGAAAGCCTAGTATGTGATCTTACCTTAGCCAACATGATGTTGCGCTGATGACTGATTGGTCCAGGAGCATTATCAGTTCCATTAGAAGTCATTATATTCCATGGCAGCTCTTTATCAGCATCCTCCAAGATAAACCTGATTACCACCAACCAACAAAGGTGCCATGTCCATTTTTGGATTTTATCTTCCTATCACTCTCTAGGTCTTCCTTCCTAGGTCTCTTCATGAAATGTTTCTGAGTTGACAATCCCCATTGTGTGACGTCACACTGTGAGAACAAGCAGCAGCAGGGGGCCAGCTAGTCTGTATCTAGCTGTCCTTTGTGTGATGTCACAATGTGAGAACAAGCAGCAGCAGGGGGGCAGCTGTCCTGTATCTAGCTGTCCTTTGTGTGATGTCACAATGTGAGAACAAGCAGCAGCAGGGGGCCAGCTGTCCTGTCTCTAGCTGTAACATCAGTTGGCCATACAGTTAAAAGGAGCCATGTTGTTCTACAATCTTTTATATTCTTGTCCTGTAACCAGTGCCCAGTACTTGAATAGACTGTTACTGTCCTCTAGTGTTCGCCTTTTTATGTGTACCATCTCGTGGTGTTTTATACACTTCAATGATCAAACATGGGATTTTATTCAGTACACTGCTTGGGTGGTTTGAAAAGACTTCTTACCTTACTCCATTTTACGACTACTAGTCATCAGTGTGCTAGCCAGAATAATTGTCCATATTTCACAAGAGACTCTGCATGCTTTGTGTGATGTCACAATGTGAGAACAAGCAGCAGCAGGGGGGCAGCTGTCCTGCCTCTAGCTGTCCATTGTGTGATGTCACAATGTGAGAACAAGCAGCAGCAGGGGGCCAGCTGTCCTGTATCTAGCTGTCCCTTATCCAGTTCACCAGGCATACCACACAGTTTAGCTTACCAGACATGTTTCTACACTGCTGTTACATCTAATACTTCTAAATGCTGCTTCTAGCATTGTTGGTAGCAGTTGATTTTCATTCATTGATCAAGATCATTAATGTTTTCATTGTAGTTGAACTGTGGCAATCTATGTTGTGCATTTTGTTAAATGTACACTATGGCTGTCTTTCAGTTTTACACAACTCATCATCATTAAACCTGTGGATATCGTGAATGGTCTTCAGAGTCCTTGGTGTATGAGCAGTGTTTTCTGTCTGCATAGGACGAAGCAGTGTCAGAGGGCAGAGCAAAAGAACGATATTGCGACAAATTAATGAAATCCGTAAGTTCATGAATTTCATTGAGCACCGAAGAGAATGAAAACAGACCTACAATGAAAATAATGGAACTTGGAAATATGTAAAAAATGAATTATGAATCGACAACAATATTTTAAGCCTGCATCCAGTTCATGACCCCAGCTCATATTTGCTGATTAATCTAATTTTCTTAACTTCGCTTGTGAATCCTCTTTCACTGCATTCAGTCCACAACAAGCAGTATAGTTAATAATATTCTCATCATCTGTACAGTCATGATATTACAACACATTGAATGCCGGTGGGCTGCATCGATTAGTTGACTAATCGATTATAGAACTAATCGGCAACAAATTTAATAATCGATAATCGCAGAGAAATTGAATCATTGTTACTTTGGCAGTTTTTCTTTTGACATATTGCACCTATCGGTCCACTTAAATTGGAGGCAAATTTGACTATATGTTATAAGTTTCGTTGTTGTGTTTGTTTGAACTGTGACAATGACAATAACTAAATATTCTATTCTATTCTATTGAAGATCTCTTGTAATTGTTGCTCATTGTTGATATTTTGTATGTCGGATAATCGTTTCAATAATAATCGGATTGAAATAACCTTAGTTGCAGCCTGTTGCTGTGTCCGAAATCACTCCCTATCCCCCATATAGTGCACTATATGGGGCGCACGCCATTTTGTGGGGGGGGGGTCCGAATACTCCATGTACGCTATATAGTGCACTCAAAATATCCCACAATGCACCGCAAAAAGTAGTGAGCATCGAAATGCCCTAGGACCTAGACGGAACAATATAACCGATAATGCGTTGCGAGATATATTAAAAATGAACTAAACTCCCCCAAAAAATGGCGCGTTTGGAGTAAATAGCGATATACACGTAAGTACTTCTAACTTTTTGTGATGCTCGTCGAATTTTATAATTATATTTTTTATGATTATATTTTTTATAATTATATTTTTTAATAATTTTGACGGCACCGACTCTAGTGTCCGAAATCTCGGCCGTTGCTGTTGAGTGCACTATAAGTGAGTGCACTATATGGGGGGTAGGGAGTAGGAGATAGGAGGTAGGGCTGCAACTAACGATTATTTTAATAGTCGATTAGTTGCCGATTATTAAAATGATTAGTTGATTAATCGGTTAGATATTTCTTCTTCAGAAAAAAATCCCAAAATATTCACAGCAAGAAACTAAATCCATTTAGTCAACTTGGAATATTGTCAAATGTTGTTCTTTGGAAGCAGCAAATGTACCAAGAATTAAGTTACTTTGTCACTTTGATGGTTTTCATCATATTAATGTTTTTTTGATCAATTATATCCATTTCAGAAACTGCTGACAATAACACTGATTCAAGTCCTTGGCAATTATCGATTATTAAATTAGTTGCCGATTAATTTTATAATCAATTAGTCGATGAATTATTGTTGCAGCCCTAATAGGGAGCGATTTCGGACACAGCCAGTATAGGTCACAGACACACACACTAAACGCTAGGAAACAGACGCGTCCGTGGAGGTCTTGCCTTGTTCCCTGCTCCTATGCTGCCCTCTGCTGGCCAGGTGGTCCGCCAACTCGTCCTGAAGCTGCTGTTGTTGTCCAGCGTCCAGCTGTAGCCTCCACAATGCCTGACCCATCTGAGGAAACATTAATTACACCGTTACAACACATCGTTCCATTATTTTACTAAAATAAAAAATAAAAATCAAATATTGCTGCGCCGATCCCGGTATCGGTATCAGACGTACTCGGTATCGTCACCTTTTTTGTGGTATCGGTATCGTACCGACGCCCAGTATCGGACCGATACCATTTTTCCGATGCCGCACGGCGGAAACTGCCCGAATCTTGTCTAAATCTAGAATATGTAAATGAAATGTTTTGTAAGTAAAGTAAGTAAAACCCGCTCCCCACAGTGTCTAAAATATCTCTTCTCATCTGTTTAAATAAAATGGCCTGATAAAAAATGGCTTTTTCTCAAAAAGTGGTCAAGTGGAGTAAGGGGGTTTTGCATCTGAACTCTTCAGTTACTACCCCAATACCACCCGAGCAATAAAATATAAAAATGATGAAATAATTTTGCTTTTGTAATGCTTTTTGTAATTCTCCTCCACTAGTATTAATCATAGACTGCATGTAAAAATTACCGCGATAACACTAGTAACTTCTTCCCAACCCTTGGGAAGAAGTTACTACCAACAGCACTTTTTTTCAAACAGTGGTATCGGTATTGGCTGGTATCGGTATCGGCCGATACTGCACAGCCAGGTATCGATATCGGCACCAAAAAATGTTATTGGTGCAACACTAGTAATTCTCGCTCAAACGTGTTGAATGCATGTTGTGAGTTGGCGTTCCGAGTGTCATGGCCCCGCCCATTCTCTTGCATACTGAATACTGTTAAGCCGCACAAAGACTGACATGATGGGTGAAAACACAATAAATGAACACTCGATACCAAGAAAATGGAAATGATATCAATACATGAAGTTAGCAAAGTTAGCAATACTAATATTGAAAACTTTTAATAATTAATGTTTCAGGTTAATGATCGGTCCAATTTTTAGCCGAATTGTCAGTAAAAAAGGCTGATTGATCGACGATCAAAGTAATCGTTAACTGCCGCCCGAGAACACACGTACAAAACTGCCAAATTGGTAACAACGTACTGTAGGCAACGTGGGAATCTATTTCCGATGGACGGTTCCCAATATATCCTGAGCAAAAAATCACTGAGCACCAGAGATGGCAAAAGTACCCACATTTCTTACTAAGAAAAAAAAAAACATTAGTTAAAAAACAACTTGAGTACGACTACAGAGTACTGATCGAAATATCTACTTGAGGAGAGTTAAAATTACAGGCTCAGAAACGTACTCAAAAAGTATTTTTGAAAGTATAAAGTACAAAGTACTACAAATAAAATTGTATGTAAAATGCATTTTTTCAATGTTTGCCAATGTTATTGTTTGAATGAATTACTAACAACCAAGCCTAATTTAGTTTATATCTCGGGACTAAATGAAAACCACTTAATAACTGGGACTGTACTCGGTGCATCAGCGCCCCCTACTGACTCATATTATAGACGTTATCCTACCCGTCAATGCAAAACAAAACAAAAAGTAACGAGCCTGTTTTGGTAAAAGTAAGGAGTAGAAGTACAGATATTTTTGTTAAAAATATACTCGCTACAAGTAAAAAGTAATCACAGAAAAAAGTACTTCTAAAAGTACAGATACTGTACTTAAGCACAGTACTTGAGTATTTGTACTTGGTTACTTGCCATCTCTGCTGAGCACCGAGCTTTTTCTGCAGGCTGCGGTACTTGAACTGCGCTTGTTCAAGTACCCCCCCCGCCCCCACCACGCACACACACACCCAATGAGGGCACAGTCGCCCCCTCTTGACATTCGCGGGTACATCGGCGGTGCTGGAGGTCGAGCCTCTCTCCGCCCCCTCATCTTCATCAGGCTTGCGGTAATTACCCAGCACCCTCCGGTGTCTCTGTAGGAACCCGTGGGCTGGCCGTGACGTTCTGTTGCCACGGCGACGAGGAGAACAAACTGCTGGCCATCGGCCAGAGGTGTAACCTGGAGCTGTCCCTGCTGCCATGTGAGTCACACCCTCATTGTTATCATTTCCTTTAGACCTCCGTCAATAGACGGGTTTACGTGAGAAACACTGGTGGGCGTCATTTTGTCCCTTTTGATCGTTGTCCCTTTTGTTCTTAAGGTCACTTCCGGTGCTTTATTGTTGCCTATGCTGACTCTGGTACTGGACCGAGGTCCGAGCACACAAAACGCACGCAAGTTCAAAGTCCGACCACTAAATGTCGGTCTGTGACCAGTTACACATGACTCTCCTTGCTTCCTTAACCATTTTACATAAATATTGATGAACTACAGTCAAAATCCGACTTAAAGTTACTCACCGAGTGGTCACATGTTCTTCTGGACCAATAGGCTGGCTGCTTCTACTAGTTATTCCAAAAGGAATGAGCCAATGGAACGAGGTTGCACTGATTATTAAATCATGCGTTTGTGGGTCACAGATCCGCACAAGAGCATTTGGGTGTGGAATAGCACACCGCAAGTTACCACCACAAATTTTTAAATAACCCTGTAGGTGTGTGCTCCCACCGAATAGACACATTGAAAAAAATAGCCAAATACACGGCAAGTAAATGACACCGGAAGTGACGTTCAGACACCGGAAGTACCCCCGAACTCGGGGGTACATTGTCAGTTTAAACGTGTTCTATTATTGATTTATCTATGGTAATATACCAGCAGATGGCACCCTAACTACGTTGTTGTATTTGCCCCTATAGACAAGTTTACCCGCGAAATACAGGGGGCTGGCATTTTGTCTCGCCAGGATGAAACACACTTCCGGTGCCTGTAGCGAGTTCCATTTAATCTCGTCGTAGTGGACTGCGGTGGCTCACAAAAAAACATACAAAACGCTCACCAATTCAATATCCGACCACTAGATGTCGGTCTGTGACCAGTTACACATAAACTCCCTTGCATCGTTCATCAGTTTACATAAATATTGATGACTCAGAGTCAAAATCCTACTTGAAGTTACTCGCCGAGTGGTCACATGTTCTTCTGAACCAATAGGCTGGCTTCTTCAACTAGTTCTTCCAAAAGGAATGCGCTAATGTAATGGGTTGCACTGATTATTAAATCATGCGTTTGTGGGTCACAGATCCGCACGATAACATTTGGGTGAGGAATAGCACACTGCAAGTTACCACCACAGTTTTTAAATAAGTAGGTGTGTGTTCCCACCGAATAGACATGTTGTAAAAATAGCCAAATACACGGCTAGCAAATGACCCCGGAAGTACCCCCGAACTCGTCTATATAATGGACGTGAAGTGGAAATAATACAACTTAACCGTACATATACTTCACCGTACGCGATACCACCAAAATGTCTGGCGACGCCACGCCGTGAAGTCGCGTGCAACAGCCCTATTAACCGGGGGCCGAGTAGTCGGCGAAAATAATCCTGTTGACCTTGTTGTCTGCACCAGGGCTCTGAACCGGTTCAAGAAACGAAAATCGGAATTTTACGGAATTTTCACAAGGAGCGGAAACGGAAACGAAAAAACATTTCTTCAAATGTTCCGGAACAGAAACGGAACATTATGAAATCCACAAAACCGGTTAAACATTTTTTTTTTCTCTCCGTTCTCTATATATTTTAGCATATCCTATGTCTGGGAGACTATTTTCGTCCACGTCCCACCAGTTCAGGACCAATATTTTGGTGGTGGAACGGTTCGGAGAACGAAAACGTTGAATATAGACCTGCCTGAACCGTTCGGAACGGAGCGTTTTAAAAATAATGTTGTTTTCAAGCCCTGGTCTGCACTACATACGGCAGACAACAGGGTCAGCTATTTACCAGACCGGGTCTGGGTTGGGCTACGCTCAGATCGGTCCAAACACCTTCCTGCAGTGAGGTGGCAGTGCTACCCACAGCACCACGGTGCAACCCAGAAATTAGGGGATCATCATCTGTATATTAGAACCAGGGCTTGAAAACTGAATTATTTTTGAAACGTTCCGTTCCCAACGGTTCAGGCAGGTCTCTGTTTAACGTTTTCGTTCTCGGAACCGTTCCGCCACCAAAATGTCGGTCCTGAACCGGTTCGGAACACAACAATTTCGTTCGTTCTTAAAGTTCCTCAAATTATGCAATGTTAAGTTTAGATATGGTTTATACAAAATATATTTGGTGGACTTTCAAACTTCTGTGTAACTGTATTAACATTAAAATGCCTTTACATTCACTTCCTCGTCTGTCCACAAGATGGAGCCCCAGATACATGGGGCTTGATGACTGACGGTGAAAGTTGGATGGATGCACAACCTGAAATAGTCTCCCAGACATAGGGGGAAAAAAAAACGTTTTAACCGGTTTTGTGGATTTCATACATCGTTTCTGTTCCGGAACATTTGAATACATCTTTTTTCGTTTCCGTTCCACATGAAATTCCATAAATTTCCGTTCGTTTCCGGTTTTCGTTCCTTGAACCGGTTCGGAACCCTGATTTAGAACTGAACTCGCATCGATATTATTTGTTGAGGTTTTTTTGTTGTACTTTTCCCCCGTAATACGGTTTCTCTGGCAGCGCTGGCTGGGATGCGCCTACCATACATCCCTAGTACAAAGTACAATCCCTAGTACAAAGTACATGTCAAAATGTATTTCTGTGTAGAGCCTTGAGGTAAATTTCAGTTGTGATTTAGAGCTATAGGAAAGTCTGTTTTGAGTTATTTTAGAAGTCTGACGCTGATATTCGATTGAATTGAAAATCTTGTTGGACCCGCCCGGTCCAATGGAATTTCTCTGAAGCAATCTTTATTTCTTCATCTTTGACCATCTCTTGCTATTGAATTTGTCTTTTAGCGTTGGTGTGATATCACTATATCGGCCTGAAGAGCAAAGTGTAGTATTAATGTTTTTTAAATTCTGCTCTTGAGGTGTAAATGATATATCATGTATGATCATACCGTGTTATGCGTTATGAGTTATTATCTGTGCTGAATATACATATATGAATATACAGAATATATCTGTGTGGCATCACTATTATTATAGTTTATTGTTTATTATTATAGTTTATGTGTGGTATTAAAGATTCATAGAGCTCTAAAATATGAATCCATTGTATTATCATCTCATTTTTTACTGTATGTAATGGATGCTATTCTAGCTACTGATACAGCATCATTTTTGAATAACGATTCACTCACTGCCATGCATTTTCACATCTGCTATGTTGCATCTTGCAATATTGATGTTTCCTTTACTAAGAGGCTTGGGGATAATTGGATTAAGGAAATCGATAAAGAAATTGAGATTGGGGAATATCTTTATGTATTCTTCAAATAGCTCATACCTAATCCAAGTATTATAAAATCTCAAATGTAACGCTAAACATAACGTTAGAACAAGTTTTTACCTAATCCAAGTATTATAAAATCTCAAATTTAATGCTGAACATAACGTTAGAAACAAGTAGGAAATGTTCTGACCAATATGCCTCTGTTTGTGCTGTCAGCCCCAATAGAAGCTAGCCTGATGGAAGAGTCTTGTGACTGGGCGGTCAGCGAGAAGGCCGCTGACTCGCTTACTCGAGAGACCCTTTTCCCCAAACAGCCAAGGAAGAAGAAGGAAAACAAGAAGGAAGAGGTCAACGGGAAATCGCCTCGATCCGAGACGCACCGCAACTCTGAGAAAGCAAGCAAGGAGACGGTCGCGGTGGACGGTGAAAACGATTCGGTTGGAAGGACGCAGCCAGTGAAAACTCGAAGCGCCGCACCGAAGACGGTCGGCGGGAAAACGCAGACACGCGAGGAGATGGAGAACGCCATCCCCAAGATCCCGCCCCTCACCGCATACAAACGCCCATTGGTGCGCTTCTGCACCCTGGAGGAGGCAGAGCTCGACTTCCACACGTTCATCACCGACGGCCCTGGGCGCTCCGTGGAAGTTGTGCGCTCGTTCAAGGGTCAGGGTGACGCCAACGAAGACGATGGGCAACCAAGCTCACACACAGAGTCCCACATCCTCCACGACGTGGCGGATAGCGGTCTCAAACATCGCCTGCGAAATGTCCACCATCATGCCCAAACCCCGAGGTCACCTCCTGCCGCGATGGAAGTAGAGAATCGCCCTCGAAAATATTCCACCTCTTCGTCGTCGTCATCATCATCATCTGATGACGATGCCTCGTCAGAGGAGAATTTGCCGACACCTGGTAAACGTGCGAGCGGCGCAGTACACAATGGGCACCTGGCGAAACCTAATCTGGCTTTCAGCCGGCCTGCTGCTCCAATCACCAGCCCTAAAACACGTGGCAGAGTGAACCTCGGCAGATCTGGGAGAAAAACCGCCGGGAAAGGCGCAACTGCGAATGACCTTGCATGGCGCCGAGACTCCCGGAGGAAGGGCGACTGGATGGAAGAAAGCAAGGATGAGGAACAAGGTTACGATGTTGACGATGAGCAAAACAAATATGCAGATCTAGGAGAGCAGCAGTCGGGTTACTGGGGGGCATATTACCGCCAGTGGGTTGACTACTACACCTCGTTGGGAGGCCATGCACAACCTGATTTCCATGGTTACTACACTCACGCCCAAGGCTGGATGGCGGCATACCGCGCAAACACCGTTTACATGAGAGAGTTGATGAAGCACTGAGCGTCGATGCGGTCCACAACTAGCTTGTCGACATCCTTTTGATCTCGTTCGGTGAAGTATTCGCACGAGTCAAGTGGTATTCCTTACCACTTCATGTCCTTTATAAAGGGGCAAATACAATGGACGTAGTCATGCTGCCATCTGCTGGCGATTGATAGCATATTCCCATGGATGAATCAATAATGGAATCCTTTTTTTTATGTTTTTTTCCAAGCTTTATTTATTAGGGTTAGCGGAAACGGGTGAAGATGGGGGAGCAGACATGCGGGAAATACGTCGGTGGCGAGATTCGAAACACCGACTCACCGCGCCATTAAGGCATATGCTTGCTTTCCAGCGCTGTGCCTAACCAACTGAGCTACTGGGCAGCACAATAATGGAATACTTTTAAACAGATAATGATATTCAAATGTCGCTCCCTGATGTTTGCCGCCGGCAAACCGTGACGTCACCGCGCAACAGCCCTATTGACTCCAGGTTTTGCCTGAACACAAGGTTGTACGTCATTTTGCTGCAGCTTTGTCATGTTTCGCGCTGACTTAATGAATGGGACATTCAGTCAGGCAACGACGACATACCACCAACTATGACATGCACTTTTTCTTTTCTTTTAACTCACTTTGTTTACTTGGCTTTCTAATAAAAACACATCAAGAACACTGGTGACATATTTCTGGGCAATCTCTCTGCAAAGTTCACAAATATTGCAACTCTTTCCGATCCAAAGTCCGGTGTCTGTGGAATGTTTGCAGAAGCATACGTATACTCGTGAAGATCCAAATACCCCATTCTCCCACAGAGTTGCACAACAATGATTGTTTGGCAGTTTTCAGATCTCGTGATGTTTGATACTTTGATATCGGAATAAAATCATTAAGAGACCGTTTAGATTACAAGACCACGTTTCACCTTACTTGAACTTAAGATTGTTATAAAAAAGTACCCAGAACAGTTCCCAGATCCAAGATGTAATTTCATTTCAATCACCCTCCATATAAAGACTAAGGAACCAGGGCTATTAAAAAAAATGAATGAAACGGCGCTTGCGGCAAAACGCTACATTTAAACAAATAATAATAAAAGGTTTCTGATTGCATCCTTTACCGCACACACAATCACACATGCTACCATGTGACCTCAAATCAGGGTCTAATCATCCCCGCGTCCCCTCATCTCGTCTCAATCAGCTTGGAGAGCTTGTTGACAGCAACTTGGAGAGAGGGGGTCGGTGGTTACCGACAGAGATGGCAAGTAACAAAGTACAAATACTTCTACTGTACTTGAGTAAAATGTTCAATTATCTCTACTTTTAGAAGTACTTTTTTTCTGTGATTACCGGTACTTTTTACTCGTACTGAGTACATTTTTAACAAAAATATCTGTACTTCTACTCCATACTTTTACGAAAACAGGCACGTTACTTTTTCTATTTTTTTTTTGCGCATGACGGGGTAGGATAACGTGTATAATTTGAGTCAGTAGGGGGCGCTGATGGACCGAGTACAGTCACAGTTATTGAGTTAATAAGTGGTTTTCATTTAGTCCTGAGATATAAGCTAAATTAGGCTAGGTTGTTAGTCATTTATTCAAACTATAACATTGTAAAAAAGGCAATTTACCAAATTTTATTGTTAGTACTTTGTACTTTATACTTTAAAAAATACTTTTGAGTAATTTATAGAGCCTGTACTTGTTACTTTCAAAAAGTACTTTTTGAAAGTACATTTCTCAGCGTGTCGTCTTTACTTTACTCAAGTAGCTATTTGAATCAGTACTTAGTAGTCTTACTCAAGTTGTTATTTTACTAACGTATTGTAATGAGATGCACCAGCGCGGTGCATGCTGGTCTGACACCGTTGGTGTCTCAGCCTGCACCGGCGCGGCCCTTAAATAGAGTCCGAACGAACCTTGGCTCGATGTAAGTTCCTCTATTCCCAGTTCCTATACGCGGGCACAGCCTTTTGTTACAGTATTTTACTCTTACTCGAGTAAGAAATTTGGCTACTTTTGCCATCTCTGGTTACCGAGGCTAGAACACAGCTCATTTCGGGACCAATCGCGCCAGAGACTGGGCTGTCGCTAGCCTGCCGAGCTGAACCAACAAATGGTCCGCGCATCGATCACACTATTGGCGCACGATTAGCATGTGCGATGTGTGGACGATTCGTTGATTCTGGCTCACTAGGCAAGGTCGCACGACTGTTAATCAGCTGCATAAGTCAGTAACTTGAAGTTGAAGTATTTTTGTTGGTTTGGGTTTAGCCCTTTCAGTAACTGTTAATATAACGCGTTACTTTTTCCTACGCACCAATGAGATTGTTTGTGTTTGTTTATTGTCCATTTTGAATATGTCGACAAAGCCGTGCATGATCTTGAGCACACAAGTATATTCTTGAGTGCACACAAGTAAAAAAATAATTCAGTAACATAAAAAAAAATATTAAAAAAAAAATTCAAAATGAAGACAAAAAGAAGAAGTGAGAAGAAGTAGAACTTGTAGTCTCTCACCCCTGAAATCACTATTATGCGATAACTTTACACAACAGTTATTATTTCCAACTTGTGTATTCATTAAAGTTGTTTGATTACTCTTTATAAGTAATTGCGGCAAAACGTCTGCCAACTGCCACAAATTTTGCCATAGATTCCTCATTTATACAAGAAGTGCTTTTACAGCTGTCTTCAAAAATGCACGTGTACATATCAACAGAATATTCTAACAGGTGATTTCTACTCTTGGCCGCGCATTCAAACCGCAATTTGAATTTACAGCGGATTTTGCCCGGGTTTAGTACGGGCTCGTTCCGGCTGAGTGGCCGAGGACAGAGAGAGATGGAAAGAGCTGGTTGCAAAGTCTTCAGTGGTCAGCCAGACTGCCAGAGTGATGATGATGAATGTTTGCACAATTAAAACGTTTAAAACGTTTAAACCAGGGCTTTGAACCAATATTTTTTTCCCAAGCGGTTCGTTCCGAACAGAAACAGAATTATAACGTTTCCGGTTATGTGTTCCACCAATAAATTGACGTTCCTGAACCGGTTACAACAAAAAAAATATTGTTCCCGGAACGGTGAATTTTGTTCCTGTCAGCTGTTTAATGCTATGTAATATTTGTTGCGGCAAACCCACCGCGACTCGCTACAGAGGTCCGCTGGTACCGCTCTACAGCCGAGGTCTTGCGTGTTGGGGCGAACCCACAACAACACGCTGCAGAGAGTCCTACAACGATTCCTACTTCACTGCTGCATCATAGATTTTATAAATACTCTTGTTTTATTTTTGAAGTTATCCCCAAGTTTACTCCTTTTGAGGAACGAAATAAAACCGGTATTAACCGGTTACCGTTATTTTTAAATAAGTGTTCCTCTTCCGGAACATAAAAAAATAATACCATTTCCGGTTTTGTTTCTGATCCCTGGAAAATACTAAAAGTTCCCGGTTTTCGTTTTCGTTACTTGAACCGGTTCAAAGCCTTGGTTTAAACCATTTAACCCCAAAGTTCCACCATGTTTTCAGCCCTAGTGCTCTAGGGAGGGCCGGACCTCCCTTGGCCCCGAGGGTGTTTCAAAGGGAGATTTCTCCCTAACCCTTGACAAAATAACGTTTGGGACACGAGAATGTGCATTCTCAAGGGCGGGGGTCTAGCCAGGGGCCAATCTTGCGTTTGGGACAGGGCCTAAGTCGGCCTTCACCCCCTTTTTGCTTAGGGAAGTTAGTTTACTGCCTTATTCACTTTTTAATGTATCGGCCGACTGAAGAATTCATCATTCACTTTTTTGGCGTGGTATGATGCAAGGCCAAAATACGTTTTCAAGCGTCATAAAAAAATAACACTGTGACTGTACTACAATAAAATTAACAGCATAG
>OMKY01235909.1:0-10409 GCA_900302395.1 Bregmaceros cantori | reverse complement strand
AGTACTTTTTTTCTGTGAGTACTTTTTACTTGTACTCAGAAGATTTTCAACAAAAAGTCAGTACTTCTACTCCTTACTTTTCCCAAAACAAGGTCGTTACTTTTGTTTTCTTTTTTTCTGTCATGTGTGACCAGAGATGGAAAAAGTACCCAAATTTCTGACTTAAGAGTAAAATACATACAAAAAACAACTTGAGTACGACTACGAAGTACTGATCCAAATGTCTACTCGAGTAGAGTTAAAAGTACAGCCTCAAAAACGTACTCAAAAAGTGTTTTTGAAAGTAAAAAGTACAGGCAGGCAGAATTTTTAAAGTATAAAGTACTAAGTAAAAAAAAGGGAAATTGTATATAAAATGTACTTTTTCAATGTCAGTTTGAATGTTTGAATGTTGGAATAAATAGTTAAAACCCTAGCTTACTTCACTTAAGGTTCATAAATCCCACTGCTGAACATTGAAATTAACTTCTGTTGGCATTACCGCCCCCTATTGGCTCATTCACACTATACATTTTCCTACCACCTACCATCATTACCGCCTCCTACTGGCTCATTCACACTATACATATCCCTACCGCCTACCATCGTTACCGCCCCTTACTGGCTCATTCACACTATACATATCCCTACCACCTACCATCGGTGCGCAAAAAAAGTAACGAGCCTGTTTTGGGAAAAGTAAGGAGTAGAAGTACAGATATTCCTGTTAAAAATCTACAGAGTAAAAGTCATCAGAAAAAAGTACTTCTAAAAGTACAGATACATGAAAAAGTACTTAAGTGCAGTACTTAATTATTTGTACTTTGTTACTTGCCATCACCACCGTCCACACCGGCCACGATATGACATCGTACGATAACGATCCACCTTGAGATCTGTTTCCCAAACTCGCGCGTGCGGTGGTAGAGTGGTTAGAGAGCGCATCCCCCAGGATGCGCTCTGCAATGTCTCCGCCTAATTCTTCAACCCCATTTCCGACTGAATCCTGTCACTATCTCTCTGAATAAAGTAGAAAAAGAAAAATAACTTAAAAAAACAACAATACCTAAAATTGTAAGGTTACTTCTGGATTAGTTTTTAGAAAAAGTGCAGCTGTTCAACTGATGATAATAACGGACAATGATGATGGTTAATCAGTTAGTTGGTTTTCTCCGTGATGACTGATAATGATAATGATGATGGTTAATCAGTTAGTTGGTTTTCTCTGTGATGACTGATAATGATGATGATGATGGTTAATCAGTTAGTTGGTTTTCTCTGTGATGACTGATAATGATAATGATGATGGTTAATCAGTTAGTTGGTTTTCTCTGTGATGACTGATAATGATAATGATGATGGTTAATCAGTTAGTTGGTTTTCTCTGTGATGACTGATAATGATAATGATGATGGTTAATCAGTTAGTTGGTTTTCTCTGTGATGACTGATAATGATAATGATGATGGTTAATCAGTTAGTTGGTTTTCTCCGTGATGAGCGCTGTACTCAGTGTTGCCCACGGCAGCCCCTAAGCCTTTGCACACACCCAGGCTGTGTCCGAAATCGCTCCCCATTCCCTATAATGACAGTGCACTCAAAGTATCCCACAATGCACCACAAAAAGTAGTGAGCGTCGATGTACCCTAGACGAAGCAATATAACCCATAATGCATTGCGAGGCACATTACTTGAAAAAAAACATGCCATGGTATGAATCAATAGTGACCGACCACAGCAAATAGTTATAAATATAAGTACTTATGACTTTTTGTGATGATTGTTGAATTTTATAATTATTATTTATTTTATGATTATATATTACAATAATTTCAAGGGCGCCGACTCTAGTGTCCAGACGTCGCTTTTGAGTGCACTATAATTGAGTGCACTATATAGGGAGTAGGGGAAATGGGAACGATTTCGGACACGGCCCCAGTCAGACAGAAATAGTTAAGCTAGCCTCACACATGGCTTTGAGAAAGGCCTCCAGTCCATCGTCTTCGTAAACCTTCCACGTCCCGCTGAAGTCCATGGCGTCCTCTTCGGTCCTCGTCTTCTCCTCCTTGTGTCTGGGGCGGGAGGCTGGAGCCCGGAGCAGCTCCCCCCGGTGGGTGACGTGTGAGCTGGTCGTCAGGCGGGGGGCAGCTGGAGGTCCCTGCTGTTGTTCTTAGAGGATCTCCGTGGGGAGACGAGCTGGTAGCGGCGCTACCATTCCTCAGGAGGCCTCCTTCAGCTGTTGCCCTGCTGATTGGGGCTCTGTCTGGCGGCTGCCGCATTGTTAACGGTTACTTGCAAGAAGTCATCTGACCAGGGATTCAAAACAAAATTGTTTTTTCAAACGTTCCGTTCTGAACCAAAATATCGGTCCTGAACCGGTTCGGAACACAAAAATTTTGTTGGTTCTTAAAGTTCCTTATAGCGTGGAATGTTACATTTAGATATAGTTTATACAAAATATATTTAGTGGACTTTCAAACTTCTGTATTAACGTGAAACCGGGTTTAAAACGTTATTATATTCGCTTCCATGTCTGTGCCCAAGATGCAGCCCCAGATGCATGGGGCTTGATGACTGTGAAAGTTGGATGGATGCAATAGTCTCCCAGACATAAGATATGTTAAAATATATAGAGAACAAAAAAGCAAAAAAAACGTTATACCCATTTTTTTGGATTTCATAATGTTCCGGTTATGTTCTGGAACAGTTGAAGAAATCTTTTTCCGTTTCCGCTCCTCATAAAATTACGTACAATTACATTAGGTTTCCATTTTCGTTCTCGTTCCTTGAACCGGTTCGGAGCCTGGCATCTGACGCAGATCAGAAGCTAGCTGTGAAAAGCAGCTTGCTCTGAAATGTTCGTAAAGGCGGTGATATTGACCTGCCGAGGTCAATATTTGTTCTCTGTTAAACAACAAAAGAGGAAGAAGAAGACTAGTGATGGATTAGTGTCTCACTCTATCTTTCACTTTCATGATAGGGCTGATGCACGGTGATGTCATGGCTTGGGACCAGTAGACAGTTTGCTGGTATTCACATGTGGTGAAGTATACCCAGAGACGGGCAGTAACGCATTACATTTATTCTGTTACAATTTTTTGTGTACTTTTTTTACTTTTGGAGTACATTTTTCACAAGTTACTTTCTACTTTTACTTGAGTAAATTTGAGGTGAAAAAAAAACAACTTTTTACTGAAATGTCAGTAAAAAGCACTCGTTACATTAACTTGGCCTTTAGCGACACCCGTTGGGAGCTGTCGGCACATATGTCATATCTCTCGCTCTCTCTCCCGATCTATCTCTCTCTCTGTCACTTTCTCTCTCGCGCCCTCTCTTGGTTTCTCTTCTCTCTCTAATATCTCTCCTTCCAGGATGACATGAAAAGTGGGGTGATTTCCGAGGATTGTAAATCAAGAAGAGGCATTCAATTACATTTTGAAAAGAGATTTTTTTTTTATACTGAAAGTTACTCAGTACTTTTGCTACCCAAGTAGCTTTTTTGTGGAGTACTTTTTTACTTGAGTGACTATTTGGATGACTACTTTTGACTTTTACTTGAGTAATATTTTGCTGAGGTAAGAATACTTTTACTTAAGTAATTTTTATGGCTACTCTGCCCATATCTGAGTATACCTATACCTACGGTTAAGTGGTATACCTTACTACTTCATGTCCATTATATAGGGGGAATACAATCGACATATGGACATAGTTATACATATTGTTATATGCTGCTAGCAAATAGCATATTACCATGGATACATCAATAATAGAAGACTTTTAAACGGACAACGTTATGCTAATATCGCTCTCTGCCTGTTCATCTGACTGCGATGCCACCACCAAATTGTCTGCCATTCCCAAGCCGTGACCAATATGGGTGTGGCTGTCGCAGTTTGTGTTGCGGCCAGTGTTTAGTTTGTCAAGTCGGAGATGAGGGCCACAGAGATGAGATGTTTCTGCAGGTAAAGAGAACACGGCACCGATGTAGTGAATGAAGTGAAAGGCAGAAGGCAGAGAGCTGGTTGTGAAGTCTTCAGTGGCGCCCCAACATGCAGACAGACTACGAGGACAGAGCGAGATGGAGAGAGCTGGTTGTGAAGTCTTCAGTGGCGCCCCAACGGTCAGACTACAGGCACAGACTACAAGGACAGAGAGATCTGGTTATGAAGTCTACGGGATAGATGATGATTATGAGGTCCTGGAGCCCAGAGGACGAGTAGTTCTGGGGTGGGGGAGCATTTAGGTATTTGACTTTTTTTTTCTCGTCTCATCTCATCTCGTCCCAAGGGAATGGGCCGACCATTTATTATGTTCCCCGCTCGTAATGAGATAGACAGACCAATATATGAAAGCACAGTCTTGTATAGAAACAAAGTACTTTTATTCTGTTGTTGTTGTTGCAACTTTGCACTTTTACTTTAGTAGATTCAAGGCATTACTCATTACTTAATGACTTTTATCTGATGCAGATGAAGGATTCAGTGGCATATGGTCATGTGGACTCACCATATAAACATCATTTTCCTCCTCAAGAACATTTGATGGAGATTAGCAGGTCTTGCCCTGTCTACAGATGGAGATTGGAACATCTTGCCCCGTGTCAGGTTGACCAGAACACAGCGCACATGGTTGTGTCAACAAGTTATGTCCACGCGTTGGGCAAAGCATGACGTGCTGGTTTGGCTTGCGGCGAGAGGCTGAAATAGTGGTGTGATCTGTTGAACACTGAACTCTATAAATGTCTGAGCGGAACCGAATTAAAGGAGTGATGTGCTGACGACTCGCGGAATCTCTGGCTCCTGTGTTTCATTGCATTGAGTCTGTTCCTACAAGCTCTGGGCCATGCTCGGCTCAGGGCTGTGAGGTTTAAACTTGGGTCTAAGACCATTAGGTCTGATGCAATCTCTGGTTACTGCTGGGTCCTCTGGGTCACAGTTCTGATTCTACTGCCACCATATGGTCTGGTTTGGTTCTATTCCTACCCTGAGGTCCGATACATACTTCTCTCTCTCTAGGTCATCCTCAGACGAGCCTTCCATCGTAGCCTCCAGTCATCCCGATCCTCCATACATTTGGCCATTTCGTTGGTTCTATGGACTCCCGCGTCCTTGATCATGTCCACGAATGTTAGGGTGGGGCGTCCTCTGGACCGGTGCCCATGTTTAGGTTCCCATAGCACCAGTTTGCTGGCTGGTAGCTCTTTGTGTCTTTGGCAATGTCCTGCAAGTCTCATTCTCCTTACGGCAATCTCCTCGCTCACCCTAGGTATTCCTTCATAGAGGATTTTGTTGGAAACATGCACTTTTGCTGGTGTTGAGCACTGCACGCAGCATCCTGGTGTAGCACCCGTCTAGGGACCTCTCCAGGGATGGTTTCAGGGTCCAGCATTCACTGCCATAGAGGAGAACGGAATCCACTGTTGCATAGAACTACTACATAGAATACTTTGTGAGCCACTGATAATGTATTAGAGGTGTCAGAGGTTATTTGCATCTCTCTATAACTCCTATAGCAGTCGATATCCTTCATTATTGCCGTCTGAGCTCAGATTGCGTTACTCTCGTAAAAAGATGGACTTATAATCCATCACATTCAATCCGTCCCTTAATGTTCACACAATTAATGTGTCTTTTAATTACTTAAAGAAGGCAATTACTGGACTGACTGACCTGTCGGCAACGTAACTTTACCTGCCCTGTCTGTCGTGGAACCTGAGGTCCACCGGCACAGGACTCTTTTAGAAGTTCCACGAGGTAATTCCTAATTGGATAGAGATGCCACATTCAGCTTCTATGGCCCCTGACTGTGGAATGGTCTACCAAAGGCCCTCAGGGCCGTGGAGACTGTGGATGTTTTTAAAAAGAAACTCAAGACACATCTCTTTGACCTGGCTTATAACTAGGATGTTACCGTCATCGGTACATCAGCCTACTGTATGTCTGTGTGTGTGTCCGTGCCTGTTTGCCTGTGTTGGGAGACTGTGGTTAATGTTGGACTTTTCAATGTTCTGTTTCTGTAAGGCACTTGTTACTTTGGATGAAATGTGCTTCATAAAAAAAACAAAGTTTGAGTTCAATAACTGCACTAAGAAATTTTATATCCGACCAATACACTACTGTATTATCTTGCACCAGGTACTGAGAAAAACCTGACTCTGATTCAAGTACTTTTTGATACTGCTTTGAATTGAAAATAGCCCCTAAAATAAGATGAAATCCTTTCCATTATTAACTCATTCAGTGCCAAAGACTTGTTATCACATTTTTCCTAATAGTGTGGATAATAGATACAGATGCAGTACCACTTTTGTCCGTTAAAGGGTCATGTGCCGCCTCGCTGGCCAAATGAGTCTGTGTATAGCCATGGTGTACCATCAGTACTGCACCTGCATTTATTCAGGATTTTGATTTTGATACCCACCCATGATCTGGAGATTATTATTAAAGAATGGAAACTGGTAGAAACCGCATCTCCCATAGGCAGAGGAAATTCTTTTTTTTTTTAAGTTATTTTTTTCCAGCGTCAGTGCGGTTTTTCCATCTTTATTGTAGTATTATGCATTTTATCATCCAATGTTTAATCACTCTGCCTCTTAAAACCTTGCGGTTATGGTTTCTGCCGACAGGCAGGTGTTAATGCTAGATGCAATCTTTTCCACACCTGTCCTGTACCTGCGCCTTGCTTTCATCATTGCAACTTACCATAATGTGCAACTCACAGCTCCGCAGTCTCTTCTCCAATCCTCATTGTTTTGAAGTAGGGCTGGCTGGTCACTGATTAAAACACAACGATGAATTGCGACCATCGCTATACTCTAGTGCGTATTAATTCCTTCGACATTTTGTGAGAGTTCAAACAACACTCTCCTAGCGCTTAAAGCCTAGTAGACAATTGATATGGTGGGAACTCGGCTAAGATTGGGCGTGGGACCAGTAAGCGAGTCCACTAAAGATACAGTACACCAAGAACGCACTTTTACTGGTACCAGGCCAAACCAGCTACGGATATCGGTTGTGGAGATAGGGCTGGGGAAGTCTCGAATGGCGTCCAAATATTTGGGGATGGCTCTATGGTTGCATCCGACACCCTGAAGCCAACGAAGTTGACGCTCCTCTCCGCAAATTGGAACTTATCTGGGTTCAGCACGACATCCGACCGACACCCGTCAGGAAGTCTATTGTCCTTCACCACTGCTGCTCCAAGTCGGCGTCATAGTGAATATAGTCAGAAACAAACCGTTTTTATGATGTTAAAGGAGTCTGAAGTTTCCTTTTGGTATGTCTGTTGCTGACAGACATACCAGGACACATAACTTTTCTATGGGTCTTGAAAAAACACTGGGCAAATTTGGCACGAGGATGTGACAAATTTGAGAAGGGCTGGCACAGGATGCGTTAAGGGATGCTATAATCGCCTAACGTTAATGTAATTAACTGACAACTAATGCAATAATCGATAAACAATCGAAACATTTGCGGCAAGGAAGTGTTCAAGTAAAAAACATAGACCAGTGTGGAAAAATGCCAGTCATGTGACATTCACGGTAAGGAAATCCTGACGCTCTTTGGTGATTCCATCCTACAGGAACCACGTGATCCCAGCGTTGCATTTTACGTGTCAAGGATGGATTATCTACGTTCAATCGTCACGTGACGAGCAATTCTCAGTACCATCTCTGCTTCCATTCTGGGTGTAAACTTTGATGTGAAATACGGTTAGTTCAGAGGATTTACATGTATTTTCTATCTAAATATATACGATTCTTCAATGTAATTCAGACGAAGCAAATCAAGCCGAATCGCACATGCAGCGGCTGTTTTGGTTCGATGAAAGATTTGCGCGCAACGGTGGTGGAACGCCACTGATGACATAGGTTTTGAATTGGTCCATTGGAATAATCGTTAGTTGCAGCTGGGGCTGGGACGATTTACAATATCATCGTAGATCACGCTCGCTAATCGTGGGATCGCGCTTAATATCGTACGATCGTCCAAACTCTCACCCTAAAAAAGAAAAGCCGGAGCACGCTGATTCCGCACAGCGGATCCGACTGAGGAAAAGTGTAGGGGACTCAGCCGTGGCTGACGGACGCACCGCCGGGTTTTACAGGCAGCCGAATGAGCCGACAGCAGTCCTCTCATTCGGCTGCCTGAGACGTGGCTTGTGTTGCAGTTGAAAACGAGGCTATGATGATATAGTCCAACACGATGCACGAAGATACAGAATATTTTTAAACTTGTTCCAACTGTTTACAAGTTGAGCAACGGCTTCTCAGACAGCGACCCGGGCGCAGATATCTGATTTCTAGCAGCGCGCAGGACGCAACGTGTCATTCAGGACGAACCGCTCCAAACAAACAACCGAGTGTTGTGTGACCGAAATAATGACACATATTTCCAGGTCACATTAATAATGTGCTGATTCCTTAACTGCGTGCAGTAAAGTATTGATTATTTTAATTAAAACCCACTGACAGGGCACGGACGGCTGGATATGGTATAGCTTGAAAGATTGAAGTATGTTGAACTGATCCAAAATTGGGAGCGGTGAAACTGCCATAATTCGGCCACCGTCCCAGAAAAAAACTCTAACTGTATTCATTTTCTATTCACCTAACAAAGTTTACTCTCAGTTGTCATAATATTAATGTTGAATCATCAAAATACATAGTGTTTTCTTTCAGAGCACGGGTGGTAGGGGAGGGGGTATTTTGGGCGTGACTTATCGAATATTGCGATGTCAATATCGTCCCAGGCTCCCAGCCCTCGTTGCAGAACTTGCTGCCCTCGTTCACAGCGGAAAATCGCGTTAAGTGTGAACGCACGCTACATACCAGCCGCAGTGATGACGTCACTTGAGTGGGTGGGACCAACACTTGTCTAGTCGTTGGAGAAGAGAAGCAGCCTCGTCCGTTCGCCCCCGCCGAGCAAACGCGTATCTTGTCGGCAGAACTAACACCCTCGTTGTCGGTGCTCTACACCACAGGTAGGTTTCAGTTCGGGTGTGTTGAATGTTTGCGAACCGTTGCTTGCGCCGGTTGTCCACGGCGGAAAGGCCGATAAGCCCGCCCCGCCCTGCAGTCCTCAGCTCCGGGGGAATGGCGGCGGGGGGAAGGGGTCGCTGGCTCACTGTAAACGCTACGTTCTATTATCTTTCCGAGTCGGCACGGATAGGGTCACGTGATTCAATCGTTCAGCGGGCTGGACCAATGGGAATGACGATAATAAGTCGGAAACGCTCGACTCGGACGCTGATTGGAACGCGTTTGGCTAGCGTAGACGTTTTTGCCGTCATAATAATGATAATAATTATTTTCATTTCTGTTAATCGCCAAGAAGCCGGAAAGCGAGTCTGTCTCTTGACTTTTCAATCACGAAACGAACGCTGTTCAAATGCACGGCGATAGCGTCTGTTGTGAATGTGATGACATGTTAAATGAATGATATTCAACATAATGGCATGGTGAGATAATGGCACCTCTTCTTAACCGTTTAAGTCATAGATCCGTGGTTCGTAGATCTTAGATCACCGCATCTCGGCAGTGCGACATTCCGATGTCCAGCCGTGTCGGCTGGGCCGCTGGCCGTGGGGCTGGGCCGCTGGTGGGACCGGGGGGCCGGATGCTGTGGAAATCCGGTGGCGAGACGCCAACGCACTGTTTGACAGGGCTGGTCAGTCTACTGCACTTATAAGTTACTATTATTAGTTGTAATCAGTAACGTAAGCCCATTCATTTTACTTTTGTATATTAAACTTCAGTGCATGTAATCCCCTGTTTCTGTAATCTAGGTTACATATTGATTCACCACTAATCTCTTATCAATCATGTTGGAGTAAATACACGAAGTACTGCTGATAGCTGGAGTGAGTGCATGCATGGAGGCAGAGCTGGGTATTGTAGCATGTTCCTTCTAAACGTAAAGGATGTTCACTCGGTTCCGTCCGGTATGTCACTCCGCTCCTGTCTTTAGGAGTGAAGGATGTTAACTCGGTTCCGTCCGGTATGTCACTCCACTCCTGTCTTTGGGAGTGAATGGTGTAACTTGGTTCCGTCCGGTATGTCACTCCACTCCTGTCTTTAGGAGTGAAGGATGTTAACTCGGTTCCGTCCGGTATGTCACTCCACTCCTGTCTTTAGGAGTGAAGGATGTTAACTCGGTTCCGTCCGGTATGTCACTCCACTCCTGTCTTTAGGAGTGGAGGATGTTAACTCGGTTCCGTCCGGTATGTCACTCCACTCCTGTCTTTAGGAGTGGAGGATGTTAACTCGGTTCCGTCCGGTATGTCACTCCACTCCTGTTTTTAGGCGTGAAGAATGTTTACTCGGTTCCGTCCGGTATGTCACTCCACTCCTGTCTTTAGGAGTGAAGAATGTTTACTCGGTTCTGTCCTGGAGGTCACTCCACTCCTGTCTTTAGGAGTGAAGGA
>OMKY01235887.1:0-11720 GCA_900302395.1 Bregmaceros cantori | reverse complement strand
TCTATAGCTTTCAGTTTTTTTCTTTGTCATCTTGTCATGGAACTGTTCAAATTGAGTGTTTGCTTCCAGGTGCTCTTTCTTGAAGGTTTGATATGCCTCCTCCCTTATCCTTTGGGCTTCAAGGAGGTCTTTGGCTATATCTGGCGGTGCAGCAGTAGCAGTTGACAAGCTGACCAGTTCTTCATGTTCAGGGTTGAAAGGATTCAACTGACTGGTCAGCTGAACAAGGGACTGGACACCAGCCTCATCACTTCCAGTTCTAGTCAGCAGTAGGTCTGGGTGATTGAAGTCATGTTGGCCAT
Organism: Bregmaceros cantori; assembly: GCA_900302395.1. Lineage (NCBI taxonomy): Eukaryota > Metazoa > Chordata > Actinopteri > Gadiformes > Bregmacerotidae > Bregmaceros > Bregmaceros cantori. The sequence goes on along the minus strand of OMKY01235887.1, from coordinate 11,418 downwards.
CATGTGTCATGCCACTAAGCTGCCTCAGATATCTGCTGTGGTACTCGGATGTCAGGTAATATTTAGCCACAACTGTCTGGGTATCCTTGTTCATGGTCTCCTCGTTTGTCTGGACTGAAAAGCCACCTTGCATGAAGTGAGGATAGACATCAGGGTGTTGATTGGCAGATGAGACATCACTAGTAGGTCAGGTAGTGGGCGTAGTTCACCTCATAGGCAAAGCAGAATGGGATCATCTTTCGAATGGCTGCTAGGTGAAGCATCCAGTCGCCCTCTGGGGAAGCTTGTATGAGGCCCAGCGTGATCTCAGCCATGTCTATCTAAGACATCCAGCATGCCAAGAGACTGTTGATCTCTGAGGAACTCCAGCTTCAAAAGGCTTCTGCACGTAACTCAACACATTGGACAAGAGGTTCCCTTGTATTTTGGCCCTTCAGGTACTTGCTCGACTTGTTGCAGAAAATGCATATTTTATCAAACACTCTTGAACTAGTTGGTGCATCCCTTGATCTTCTTGAGTTTTGCAGTTTCAGCAGTGGTTTTGGAAATGGTAGAGTCAAGGGCCTTCTTCGTGGCGAAAAGGCTATGGCATTTTCGATGACATTGTACTGGTGGTATTTGTCCTTCCTCAAGGCTCTTGGCTATATCCAGAAGTGGAGCATGTTGTCTGATCTCTATTGCCCTGATCAGTGCATATCATGACTCCAGGTCTTGTGGGGAGAGTCAGAGTTATCAACTGAACAAATAATGATAGAGTTGCTATGTGGGTGCTTCATTGGCAGTGTTGATCATCACCACACTACTATCATCTGCAATGTACAAGCCATACTCAAATGTAAAAAAAATAAAATAAATGCTGGCAACAATAAACAAAAATAAAGTCTATTATAAGGAATAAGTATCTTATCTACTGATCTAAAGTCTTAAAAATTGCTTTTTCTTGAAATCACAGGTATATGTTCATGTCCTATAAATTTGATAAAAGAAAATATTATAATTGTACTTAACTAGTAAACCTTAATTAACCTTAATTCGAATAGTAAATTAAAACGTACATAGCCAGAACTGAGGTATCCTGCGAACTGTATCAAACCAGCTGAAAAAGAACCTTACATCTACTTGTTATTCAAAGTTCTTGCGTAAAAGCTGAAAAAAAACATTGTTACAAATAAAAAACATGCAAAATGCATTTATTTTCCTTGACACCTTAAATTCACAATAAAATATAATTTCAACATAGCTCTAATATATTTTAACTGATACTAACGATACCCTTGTCACATCTTCATGTTTTAGTAAATTACACAATTGCGCTAATGGGTGAATTTGCTTTTTTTCAAAATTCAAAGACAAAGCTACCAGTGTGGAAAGGCTATCACATCTAATTTTACTTATATGGACCATATAAACATTTTAGTACCATTTAGAATTATTCACCCCAGGTGGTACCAATATCTGGTCTGGCTCATGGACTATTTCACATCATCATAAAAGGGCTTTTTACAATAACAATCAAAGTTATTTTTCCAGTGGAAGCGCCATTTTTCCATCGTTATTGACAGGATTAGTCTGAAACAGGATTGCAGAAATCTGGGGCAGACATTGCAGAAAAGCTAGCAAGGCGGGTAAAACTCGCTGCACTACAGACCACAGCACGATTACTATGAATGATAGCCATTTTTAGGTGCAGTGTCTTTAAGCGCTTTGCCATCAACAGCATTCTCTAATCACAGACCCAACTCTTTATAACCCAAAGAACAGTAACTATACATATCTCTACCACCTACCATTGGTGCGCAAAAAAGTAACAAGCCTGTTTTGGAAAAAGTAAGGAGTAGAAGTGCCGATATTTCTGTTTAAAATGTACTGAGAACAAGTAAAAAGTCATCAGAGAAAAAAATACTCTTAAAAGTACAGATACATAAAAAAACGACTTAAGTATAGCCGGGTCCTCTTCGGGTCGAGAGGACTTCCGTCCAGCATCACATGACCTTCAAACTCACATTCACAGACCTCATTGGGGCCAAGGAAGGTTAATAGACTGTGTTCCTGTCCCTCACGCCCAGGTGCTGGTGATAGTTAATAGACTGTGTTTCTGTCGGACACCCCATGGGGCTGTGATGGTTAATAGAGTGGGTTTCTCACACATTCTACTGAGCTGTCAGTCAGCTTCGAAATCACTCACTCAGCTTCGAAATCAATTCGAAATCACTCACTCTTGGCCAAATCACTCTCTCAAATTGAAACTTGAAGTATACAGTGTAGAGGTTAAAATTATGGAGATACATCCTGGCCATTTATGATAGCCTCAAACCCCAGTTCCTGGTGATAGGTGTGAATTCTGACAGCTGTGAGCTAGGAGGTGGAGCCAACACACAGTATAAGAGCCTGTCCACACCAAGCAGGTTTGGGGGGGGGTCAAAATTCTCGAGCGTCCACATCACACCGGCAGAGGCTCCCTGAGCCGATGCAATACACATGCCCCACCAGTAGGTGCGCTGTGCGCTGTAGAACATTCTAACCGGAACAGGAGAAAAAGAAGCCACGCTGTCACTCGGGGTATGGTGTGTGTGGTGTGCGTCAAAATGTGCGGCCCGCTCATTTTGTTAGGGTTAGGTAACATGTAGGAGTAGGAGATAAGGGTTAAAATTAGGGGTTATTGATAGGTTATAATTATGTGTTAGGATGTTATGGTTAATGTTAGGGGTTTGGGTTAGCGTTATGTTAGAAGTTGGGGGCTAAGGTCGAGTGAAAATATGTACTGCTGTTGTGTGTGTGTGTGTGTGTTGAACACAAGGAAACTGAAGTTGGCTCCACATTCACACGGCGCCGGCGAAGTTGTGGAACCAACTTCAACTTCCTCACATAATAATAATCCTTATTAAAAAATAATAATCCTCTGGGTTTTTTGGGTGAATGTTTTCGTTCGAGGTGTCAAACATGTCACTCGCATGGCACAAAGCCGAGCCCAGCGGGGAGCCAGCGTCGACACCTTGCAGACGCCGCTGAGCAAACTACCTCCCCAGTGGTTTTGCTCACCGGCGTCAAACGGTGCCTGCTTGGTGTGGACGATAGGGGGGTTTGGCGTCATTCAGCACCGATGGCCCCCACCTTTTCCCCCCAGACCAGCATCGTCTGGACGGCACTTAAGTGTCCCCAGGAATCTAGCCTCAGGAGGAACTTCGAACGGACAATTGACAGAGGTAGTTAGGCCTGATCAATAAATCTGGCTAATTCAACTCTGTAGTCTGGTGTCGTCATTTCCAGTGTCCATCTTCTTACCACTACAACAGTCATCACCGACTGCCGACCAAAGGGATAACCCCGAAGCATGATACGGAAGCATCAATGAACCCCAGTAATAGTGTAAAGCCATGCTTGCTGTAAGCATTGTGACGTCACAGGTGCCGTATAAAAAAAAAAAGCTGGTGCCGTCATGCTAAGAATCTTGACATATCTCAGTTAATCTAATATGCTAGAGGAAGTAACTTCATTGTTGGTACATTTGCTGTTCAACGAGAATCAAATTTGACAATATTTCAAGTTAACAAGATTAGAGCTGCAACTGATTAATCGATTAATCGATGATAATCGATTATTGAATTAATCGGCAACCAATTTGATAATCGATTAATCGACAGAGATTAATCGTTTCATGGTTTGGTCACTCTTATGCTTAAATGTGTTGAATATGTTGTTCAATGTTTGGTATATCAACAATGTTTCAGGTTGAATTTTTGTGCACCGCAGTTGCTCAGTCTGTTAGGAGTGAGTACGCTGCGAAGCACACAAGTGCCATATGTGTGGCACGCAGAATTGCGGGTTCGCTTCCCCTTTCTGACATTTGTTCCGAAAATACAAATTTTCCAATTTAAAAAACAAAACAAAACAGATTAATCGATTAATAGTCAGAAAAGATGGCCGATTAATCGATTATCAGCTCTATTCGATTATCATTGCAGCTCTAAACAAGATACATTCCTTGTATTTCCTGCCTGCTGTGAATATTTTGGGAATTTCTCCAAAGAAAAAAATATACAACAGTGTAATCAACTAATCGGATCAATAATCGGCAACTAATCGACTATTAAAATATTTTTTGTTGCAGTCCTTATTCGGACAGTATTGTGTGTTTGTGAGGTTGTGCAAGAGAATGAGACCATACATCACAGAAGCTTTCTTTCCTTCTTCTCCCTTTTACGTTAGCGCCTCTTCAGTGCACAGGGTGCAGCACGCCACGCCACACAGCACAGCCGTGTGCCACACCTCACAATGCATCCCTTGTGATAGTTTTTAAAATTGTCCTTGTGTTGCAGGCGACAGGCTACAAGCACACAAGTGGTGCGTGTTGATGTTGTACAAGGGTCAGAGTTTGATTTTGAAACCCAACTCAACCTTTATTTAATCAGGAAGGTATCAAGCTTCTTCTTCCAGGGAGTCCCCTGCGCTACACCTTTTGGGGATGTAATTATTGGTTGTGAATAGAGGTGGAGAAAATTTACGATTTTTAGATTAATTGCGATTCGGCCATGGCCCCGGTGATAGAGTGGCATTTGGCGCTAGCTCCGTAGTTGGAATCGGATTGTGGAGCCAAAGCCTGGATTAAACCCGGATTGTAGCTAAAGTCCTTTGATGGAATAGGGCCCAAGTGTGGCCAGACCCAATACCACACACATGCTAATGCCAACATGCTTATGCTAATATGCTAATGCTAACCTGCTAACATTCTAATGCTAACAAGCTAATGCTAATGATAACATGCTAAGGCTACTAATAACATGCTAATTTTAACATGCTAATGCTAACATGCTAGTGCTAACATTCTAATGCTTACATTCAGATTCTGATCAGACACAGAATTTGGCATTCATAACCATGCAATTTCCCTGTAAACGTAGTTCCTTGTGTTATCAAATTGCAACCGCTCCCAAACTGCGTAATTCCTGGTCCATGACCATTCACAGCCAATGTAGGAGAAATGACAAGTGATTATCTCATGCTATTTCATGCACAGTGTACGTTTCCAATGCATGTTTGCACTAGTGGGTGCGGGACTGCTTGAAGTGGGTGGCAGGGTCAAATGTCTCGTCAATTCACACCGTTGGTTGATTGAACGGCAATAACATTCATTGCCAATGTTTTATATTGATGCCAACGTTGACTTAATGTTGCACATGTAATGAACACTGGCTTTTCAAATCCCATAGTCCACCTCTAAATAAGGGTTTGGACTTTGAAGTTTGGACAAATCACAGATCATTTTTCTTGAGTCGACTCAATTTGACTTTTTGATAATCTTGTTTGATAAAACATAAGAAAAACAAAAACAAGTACTAATGCATTACTATCATTTTAAAATACAATAATATATGTTGCAGTGCAGACTGCTGCATCTAGCCCCATACAGTCTTGTGCCTGGCTTAGGGTGTATTCAAACCAACATGTTTATCCCGGGTCTGACTCGTTTTAACCGAGATGGAACTCGTTTTCAAGTTGTCCCGGTTGATATGAATGCGGCAAGCGGGTCCGAGCGCACGCTACATCATCCGGGAGGAGCCTTTCTACACGAGGTGGTCTCGACCCGCGACTCAACCCGCGGAAAACGGGCCAGCGTGATCGCACAGATGAACGGCAGGATACATTGTGACTTTTTGGATACATTGGCTGCCTCAGCGGATGTGCTGACGCTACTTTCCTTCGGGTGAACATATTAACTCAACAATCAAGTGTGTGTGTATGTGTTTGTGTGTGCGCACATGTGTGTGCACGCACGAGCCCATGCCGTGAGCGCGGCATTTGACGCGCCAACTCTTTCTATTTCCCCTCTCCATCTCCCTCGCTCCGTCATTATCCAATAATTATTATCATAATCAATATTTTATTATGGAACGTTTAACTGCGGTCCAGAGCCGGCACGCCACACACACATACAGAAATGTTCCGCCAAAGGCTGCTCTGGTTATGTTCTTGTCCCGCATCCTGAATGGCTAATATTCATCCAATCAGCGAGCGACTGCAGAATACACGTGGAGCTGTTTATCTTGGGTGTTAAACAATGCGTTTGAGTATAACCGCGACAAATCAACCCGCGACAAATCAACCCGCGACAAGTGTCACGACAAGTGTCAAAAATATATTGTAGAGCCATGCTTGCTGTGATGTCATATTACATGCTTCCCGTCGGATGCGCACCTGCGTTCCGGCGGCTCTGCACTCCGACATGAATTTCGGCCGTTTGCCATTTGCCGTGATGTAAAGTGCGAATCCAAAGAACAGTGCGCTTATTTTCTTAGGTTCCCTCCAAAATACTAATCCCTATCTTAACCTAACAGAATAATCTGATCGTTTTTTTGTTCTTGTTTTTTTTTATCTGAAAAAACTCTGTCAAAACTTTGGGTGCCCCCCTCCCTCCCCCTCCACCGTCAGTGGTAGGGACTGTGATGTAGGATGTAAGGATCTGCCATGGCGGTGGAGACTACAGCGGGCCACACAGAACGATAACATCCCCGACGTTTTGTGTTTGGGGGATATAATTATTAGCGTGGAAAAAACAAGTGAAATCAAACAAGTAAAAGAGCACATCACATTTTTAAATGTATCCATAGCACAGAGTGTGGTATGAAATCCCATCAGCAGGATACTGGTGCCTGCAGCCAGTTGTTAATTAATGACTTGATGTGCTAATTTAGCAGCCGGCAAGACCAGACATGCCTGGGCAAGCCTCTCAGCAGCTGTCTGGCAGCAAGCTGCATGTGGGTTAACAGCCGAGGAAGTCTTTCCACTTAAGCGTCCTTTGGTCATCAGTAAACATTTTCAGCAGTTATCGCTGGAAACGTATCCATTATCAGCAGCCTCGCCCACTCATTCCCTTGTGTGACGTCACTATCATTATCCAAATGGCTCTCAGAATGTATTGGATAAGCTCACGTAAACTTCTTTCAGCTCTCTCGGATCTCGAATGGACAAGTGGGAGACCACTAGGGGCGCATGACGGGCTAGACGTGCTTCTGCGGTGCTCCGTCCCCCCTCTTAGTTTTTGAACAATTAGACGCAATTTTGAATTTTATTCGAGCAGGAAATTTATTAATAGACTGGGAATTCCCAAATGGCACCGAATCTACTGCAGCCCCGGGAACGCCCGCTGCCTTGGAGCTGATGGCAGCCATTCAACAACTCGGTCGCAAGGCAGACACTATGGACAAAAAATTTGAGCGCATCCTGGAGTCCCTGAGCCGTGTGTGGCCATGTGTGGATTGTGTGGCGCCATTGGGTGAAAACACCCAATGGCGCCACACGATCAAGGTTGTCACTGAACGCCTTGATGACACGATCACACGCTCCAGACGCCAAAATATCCGCATTATCGGTATCAAAGAAGGAGCGGAGAAAGGCAACCCTACAGACTTTATATCCAAACTACTGACGACACTACTCGGAGGTGAAAACTTAAACAATAAGCCAGTGAAAGTGGATTGCGTGCACAGGCTACAGAGCAGATCTGCTACAACGGATGGACCCCCACGACAATTCATCCGCAGGATTCACCACGACATCGTCAAAGAACGCATTCTGAGACTGGCATCGCAGAAGTTCCCTCTGACCTACGACGGAGGTTGGGTACACATTTTTGCCAACCTTGGTCCGGCGGCAGTGGTTCGATAACATCAGAGCCAGATGCAGAGCGGCTGGTCTCCGTTATTGTTTCCGTTCACCAGCAACTTTCATCGTCACGGCAGCGGGCGCCGAAAAACGCACATTTACCGATCCCAAGGCGGCGGAGAAATATCTGGACGATAACAACGTCCCTAAATGAGGTATCATACCACAGCCACCATCTGCGGATCTGTCACTTCATAATCGTTATTTCTATTACACACATGTTAAATAATGCACCGATACTGAAAGTTTACTCATGTTCCATTTGCTTGATTCACACAGCACCCTGATTTAACACAACCACTACGCTTCAAAATTATCTAAATGAGACATTCATGTCAAAATCTTACTCTAACGTTTATTGACGCATACCAATGAACATTGTTATACTAACCTTTTGCTGGTTCGGTTGAAGCACGTCCATGCTTTGTTCACGGTTCCCAGTTTGTTTACATTTTTAAAGGAAGGGAGGGGGGAGAAGCACCTCGGTGGATCGCACGGGGTTTATGTGCAGTTCGTAAACTAGTTGTTTCAGATTAGTCATGTTTCGTTCTCGAAGGGGAATATTAAGAGTAGGGCCCTGGAGGACACAGTTTGTATATATGTGTCCAATTAGACTTTTTTTTTTCATTTTATTATTATTTGTTATAGTCATTATTTTCTTCATGTTTTTGTTCTGTCTCATGCAGCAGCACTCTCCCAACGGGATTATAAAGATGTCTTTGTGTATGATGATTACTCTGCAGTTTGTCCTACACATTAGCTATGGCCACTACTGATAAACCCTCCACGAGAATTCTGAGTTGGAATGTTAAAGGAATTAACCACCCAGTAAAACGGGGTAAAGTTTTAGCACACTTGAAAAGTCTAAAAGCAGACATCATCTTCCTCCAAGAAACTCACATCAAAAATGTTGCTAAACAGAAATTGAGAATGGGTATTGGTTCACAAATGTATCAATCAAATTACGGATGCAGGGCTAGAGGACTGGTCATTATTATAAACAATAATGCCTATTTTGATCACGAACGTACAATCTGCGATCCGAACGGCAGGTATATTATTGTGTCAGGTACTTTGAACACTGTTCCGGTGACTCTACTAAATGTTTACGGTCCAAACACAGATGACCCCTCATTTTATGAGAGTGTTATGAGTAAAATTCCAGCTGCAGATGTCACTAATATTATTATGGGTGGCGATGTCAACTGTGTATTAGATGCTTCCATGGATAGACAGGCCGCCAGAAAAACGTCAACAAGCGGCGCAGGCTTGATGCTTAAAAATATTATGAACAACCTCAATATGGTGGCTATTTGGAGATTACTCAACCCCGCTGCTAGGGATTATTCATTTTATTTACTTGTTCATAAGACATATTCCAGAATAGATTTCATACTGTTGGATGCAAGACTGATGTCCAACGTCGACACAATATCATAACATTCTGATAAGCGATCACAGCCCAATGTCTTTCGACATAAAGTTTGGAAATCACAAAACATCATTTACATGGAAATTCGATAACACACTTTTGAAAGACCAAACTTTTTTTGGAATTCATGTCTGATAACTTGCCAAAAATTATTGCTGTGAAGGATAACGGTGAAGTGGATGATTCCACTTTATGGGAATCTATTAAAGCGGTGGTCAGAGGTGACATAATATCTTACACCATTAAACGTAAAAAAGAACAACAAAAGAGATTGGTGGAATTAGACAAGGATATCACACATTTGGAAAGCTCATATAAAATTACTTTAGACCATATCACTCTGAATTCATTAACTTTCATTCATTCATTAGCACTGAAAATTGAGTATAACACAATCCTATTTAGCACTGAAAATTGAGTATAACACAATCCTATCCTCCCAGGTAAGCTCTCAGTTGAATAAAATTAAACAGATGTACTTTAAAATTGCAAGGCAACTGAGACAAGCTCAAGCGTCCAGAGCTATACATAAAATTAAATCTGCGGAAGGATCGATACTTACCGATCCTAAAAAAATAAACACTCGCTTCATGGAGTTCTACTCCAACTTGTACAAATCAAATGGCAATCATGACACGATTAAATAATTTCTCTCCGAGCTCAATCTCCCACAGCTTCGAACTGAAGCAGTGGCTAAACTTGACAAGGACATCACTATGGAAGAAATTATTGAATCAATAAAATCATCCCCAAATAACGAAAGCCCATCTTCCGATGGGTTTACCATGGAATTTTATAAACTCTTTCACGAAGATCTTGCCCCCCTCCTTCTACGCATGTTCAAACATTCTGCCAACAACGGCAAATTACCACAAACACGCTACAAAGCAAATATTTTTTTAATCTTAAAGAAGGGGAGAGATGGACTGGAACCATCATCGTACAGACCAATATCGCTAATACCTAATGAAACCAAATTGATAAGTAAAATAATGGCAACCCGATTAAAAAGACATATTCACACTATAATACACTCTTACAGACAGGATTTATTCCGAACAGACATATCTACTGCAACGTACGACGACTTCTCAACATCCTCTATACTAAACATGACAAAGAAGCTGCCGTAATCTCGAATCGACGCGCAGAAGGCCTTCGATCGAGTGGAGTGGCCATATATGTATAAAACTTTGAGCGCAATTGGATTTGGAAAGACATATATCCACTTGGTACATTTACTGTATGCACACCCCTTGGCAAGTATTATAACAATCAATGATGTGTCCCCAGACTTCCCACTAGGGAATCGCTAGGGAGATCCCAGCTCACCCTTCCTGTTCGATCTGGTTATCCGAATATACAACTAATTTTAATTAATGGAAGAAAACATTACATATCCCTCTATGCTGATGACATTTTGCTATACCTAATAATTCCAAAGGAATCTATTCCGGCAATTATGGAAGTCTTTAATCAGTTTAGTCTCCTTTCGGGATAAAAGTGAAATCATGCCTATATATCTGAATCCCGACAGCACTGCACTGCAATCTGTACCCTTTAAGGATAGCTTTGAATACTTGGGTGTGATTATTACAAAAAAACGTAGTTTGCTTATGGGCGCTAACTGGAACTCAAAGATGAACCAACTAAAACAAAACATAGAATTTTGGAAAACTCTTCCCCTATCTCTGATAGGCAGAACAAATGCCATTAAAATGGTGGTTCTTCCACGATTTCTGTACATCTTCCAATCAATCCCATCATTCATCCCAAAATTGTATTTTAAAAACTGTGTTATGATTCGTATAGCGAGAATAAAGAAATGAAGGACTCAGTCAGGAATGCAAAAAAGGTTTGGATGACTGTATGGCGACCTCGCCGTCATCCGTCTACTGTAACACAGGAATCAAACACAAAACACATGAAGCACACAATGTGCGAATGAAAACGTAATTGCGCACAGGCAATGAGAGTCTTAGAACACGAAGAGTCCGCCTTCGATCAATACTAAAATGTCTTAGAACATGTACTCATCTCTGAGATCTGGTCCGGGGCCGGTGAGCCGGTTCAAGAGGCAGAGACGGAAAGGGAGCTTCCTGCAGCAGGGTAGAATGGCTCCGGTTATCCCGACGATACTAAGTAGGTGGCTAATATAATACTGAACTGAGCTAAGAGAGTTGCATAGAGGGAGAGAGAAAGATCAGGCTATTGTTAACCATAACTGCCCCCTCGGTTCTCACCGAGAGAGGATAAGGACGTCGCGTCGCCTCAGTGCCCGAGCCCCGCTTATGAAGGGGAGAGCGGCCAGTCACGGAGCCGCCCCG
>OMKY01235761.1:0-10580 GCA_900302395.1 Bregmaceros cantori | reverse complement strand
ACAAACACACAGACAAACACAAACACACACACACACACACACACAGACAAACACACACACAAACACACACACACACACACACACACACACACACACAAACACACACACACACACACACACACACAAACACACAGACAAACACACAGACAAACACACACACACAAACACACACACAAACACACACACACAAACACACACACAAACACACACACACACACACAAACACACACACAAACACACACACAAACACACACACACACACACACACACACACAAACACACACACAAACACACACACACAAACACACAGACAAACACACACACAAACACAAACACAAAAACACACATACAAACACACAGACAGATACACACCAACACGCCAGACATTGACGTGCTCTCAAACAGACACATAGAGATGCAGTCACAGCGGCCACGCGGTCGCTCCTCCGCCAGTCATGACGAAGGGACAGATGGGCTAATTGAGAAACGACTGTGTGTTATGAAACATCATCTCGCCGTCGATAAAGCGTCCCCAAACAACATTTAGGAGGCAGGAACACACTGCGCTCTCCCACGCCAGAATCGACATATGGCACATCACAGAGGGGTGTGTGTGCGACTCTGCGTTTGTGAGTCTGTCATGGCGCATGTGCGTGTGTGCGAGTGTGTGTCTGTGGGGGTGCATGCATGCGTGTGTGTGTGCGTGTGTGTGTTGGAAGTGCATGGGTGCATGTACTTATTTGGGTTTATGGGTGCCGGCGTGTGCGTGGGTGTGTGCGAGGGTGTTTGCATGTGTGTGCATCCATATGTGTGTGGGTGTTATGTGTGCGCGTGTATGAGTACAACGGGAGAGATAGAGGAATAAAGAGAGAGAGAGAGAGAGAGAGAGCGAGAGAAAGAGCGAGAGAGGGAGAGAGAGAGAGAGGGAGAGATGGAGAGAGAGAGCGAGAGAAAGAGCGAGAGAGGGAGAGAGAGAGAGAGGGAGAGAGCGAGAGAGGGAGAGAGAGAAAGGGAGACCGGAACAGTGGCCGAAAGAGCAATAGCAACTCAGAAAGACGGGGACAAATAGAGTATCATGAGCAACAGAGGCAACAAGAGAACAAGGAAGCAAGAGAAGGAGACAGAGAGTAGAAAACGAGAGATATGCATATCTCCATATTAGGGCGGAAAGTTAAACTCCTGTGCAGCCTGGGGAGCCAGAACCAACGAATGTATTTTAAAATATTCTTCACCATTGCTAGAGCACAAATCTAATACAAAAAAACTGGGCGTAACATAGCTTAATGTAAAATAACGCTTCCTTGGGGGAGGTCTGCATTCTTGAAAAGCATTTCTAGTTAAAAGCTGTAATTTGGTGCTGCCCAGTAGCTCAGTCGGTTAGGCAGTGCAGTGGAGTCTTTGGTTCGAATCCCACCACCGACATATTTCCTGCATGTCTACCCCTCATCTTCACCTGTTTCCACTAACCCTAATAAATACATCTTGGGAAAAAAACAGCCTGAATGGGCTGGAAAAAACATTGAGCATTGATGAAAAATTGAAAAAATAATTCTGAATTTGATTAATAACTCATGTTTATTTTTTATTAAATAATTGAAAGTAACTTTTACTCATCGTACTCATTACATTTTAAATGATGTAATTTTGTACTTTTACTCGAGTAAATTTTGAGGTGGGCAATTGTACTTTAACTCTGAGTACAATCTAAGCAAAGTAAAGATACTTTTACTCAACACACAGTACACAATTTCACAGTACTCTTTCCACCTCTGATAGAGACTGTGAGAGAGATAGAAAGACAGAGAGAGAGAAGGAGAAAGAGTAGAGAGAGAGAGATAGAAAGAAAGAGAGAGAGACGGCGATAGAGCACAAGGGACAGCAAGTGAGCGTCATTTCGGTGCGTGGGAGGCTAGCCGGCAGTTTGCTGTACGTCGCAGCATGCGCGCCGTGTGTGTGTGCGCCTTCCGTGTCGCCTCGCCCAGTGGGGATCTATAGCCATCCGCAAGGCTGTTTATCAATGTGAGTGGTCGTGGAGAGATGGAGATGGCTGTGTAGGTGAGAGGTGGCCAAATAAAACCACTTAGCCATTTGTTGGTCGAAATAGTCGTGCCATGTATAATATCTGCTTGGCCCGTGAATAAAACACTCTCGCAGGCACAGAAGGGCCGAGAAAGCATGTGAAAGGATAACTGCAATAGTTCCCATTAATGCCGCTCATAGACTGTATAGAAAAATGGACGCCGCATTCGTTTTGATGTCATTGGCTGTGTCCGAAATCGCTCCCTAGCCCCTAGCCCCTGGATAGGGCACTGACTATATAGTCCACTCAATCTCAGCAACGAGATTTCGGACACTAGAATCGGCACTGTTAACTTACGTCACCGCTGTAGCATAGTGACGTCATTGCCTGTCGGCATTGGCCGTAGCATTTGCATGTTGTTTTTTTTAATAATAAATGTATACTTTATCACAGAAAATCAATTATACTCACATTTATAATTATTTTCCGCCATCGGTTGCTGCTGCGTCCTGACGCCGTCCGCCATTGTTTTTGTTTTGGAGCGCGCGTCGTCTTCTTCTACGTTTTAATTAGTGCCATGCATTGTGGGATACTTTCAGTGCCCTATCTAGGGCACATGGAGAATTCGGACACCCCTACAAAATGGCGTGCGTCCCATATAGTGCCCTATATGGGGGTTAGGGGGCGATTTCGGACACAGCCAATGTCTTTGTTTTGTGTTGGGATGGAGACTCGATGGCTTTTCGGTCGCAGATTTGGTATTGTGATGAGATGTAATTTGCTTGACGTGCCTTGTCTGTGACCGAAATAAAAGTATTCATTCATTCATTCATTCATTCATACGTGCCGCTAGGGATAACACTGCCATATCCTAGGCTGAACACTGAACCCTGGAGGTCATAGATGACAATACCAACCCCAGAATGCCAAATATTATAGCTTCCGCTTTAATCTGGCTTTTCAGCAGATGCAATAACAGTGATCTGTATCACATCGTTGTCATCATAATAACACTGAAACGAGAGTTAGGGCATTCATGAAGCTTTATGAAACAGGCTTTATGATGGGGAATGTGGAAGTGTGTGTGCCCGGTCTACAATGAAAACAGTGAAATCACACCTGAGGGACAGTTGTAGACTCGCTCACTGTACCTCTCTCTCATCCTTACTCTCTCGCCATGTCTCCCTTTCTCGTCTCTCATTCTGCACGATATTGCATGGGCTATGAATGATTCAGATATGCCACGATTCTGCTCCATCCAGCCAGAGTCAGCGACTGGCCCAGTGACAGAGGCACTTGGCCTTCGTTGTCCGAGAGAATAATAAAAAAATAAAGTTCTGTTTTAGTCGTCCTTGTGCACTGCCACCTGTTGTTGTCACTCATCAGCAATCCTCTCCAGTTCAGGTCGGTAAGCCGATAAAATGATTAAATAGTTCCCAAAATAACACCATAGAGCAGTGGTTCGAAAACTGTGGTGCGCCGAGCACACGCTGGTGGTATGCGGGATTACATCATAAAAATAGTTGACTAGCTGGCAGAGGCGGGACGCAAACCCTGGTTCCCTGCACGGCAGCCCCCCGTGCTGCAAACTAAGCCACTTCAGCAATGGATATACATAGTCTGTACATGGGAGTCACAGCTGTCTTCTCTTCTTCTGGCGACCCTCGAGGGTCGGGGCACACTCGACGACACGCCTCCACACTTCTCGGTCCGCCATGGCCACAGGGAGGTCCTCTCTCTCCGTTCCCGCGTCCCTGGCGATAATGTCTGGGTAGGTGAGGCCTCTGTAACGAACCAGGCCACGAGGTTTCCACAGCTGTAACACAGATCACAGTCTGTGATCTGATTAAAGCCACGTTTATTGTCTTAAAAGGTTATTAAATACGTATTTGCAAATTGCATGACTTTTCCTCGGTCGACATGGTGGTACTTGGACCGCTGAATCGTTTCTCAGGTGGTACTTGGGATGAAAAGTTTGAGAACCACTGGTATAGAGAGCGGAAGCAAATTAAGGACAGGCAGCTTGAACTCCTCAATAATTCACAGCCATGGAATGCCCATTGGCATTTGAGAGTAGACGCCTGAGAAAGGCCCTGAAATGGACCCAGGTGAGTACATTACATAATACACATCTGGTATGTTTTCACTACCAGCTACTGCCTAGTTTGTTGGTTTGCTTGTGAGTGTTTGCTAGTGGCTGTGTCCGAAATCGCACTTATAGTGCACTCGACAGCAACGGCCGATATTTCGGACACTAGAGTTGGCGCCGTCAAAATTATTATAAAATATAATTATTAAAAAAATAGTTATAAAATTCAACAATCATCACAAAAAGTCAAAAGTACTTACATTTATAACTATTTGCCGTGGTTGGTCGCTATTTACTCCCGCCGCGGCATTTTTTAAAGTTCAGGTCATTTTTAATTGTGCATTGTGGGATACTTTCAGTGCACTATCTAGGGTACATGGAGAATTCGTACACCCCTACAAAATGGCGTGCACCCCATATAGTGCACTATATGGGGGTTAGGGGGCGATTTTGGACACAGCCAATGTGTCTGTGAGAGTTAGGTTTCTATATCATGACCATGGTCCGTCCCCATGATGGGGGTTGGATGCCACAGCATGCCAGTTTGTTGCTTCTGTTCTGAGCTCTTCGTACTGCCTGCACATCAGTGAGGCCTGTCCACCAACAGATGGTGTTTGTCCACAACAATCTTGGTCATCCTCTTCCCACCAAGTCATCGTATGTCAACATATTAACTCCACAATCAAGTGTGTGTGTGTGTGAGTGTGTGTACCATGCCGTGAGCGTGTCAACAGCATCCAGGAACCAACCCACCACAAATTCAAAACGCGGTTTGAAAACACTCTTAATCCCATAAGCCAGCACAGAAGTGTTCACGTTCAAGTGCTACAAGTGAAGATAGTAAAATATGATGAGGTACCCACCAATCCATGTAGCCACTGGTAAAGCAAAAACTGGGTTTTACTACATGCACTAGTCCTGATTTTTTCCAACTTTTTTAAACTACCCCCGATTAATTGCAATACATGACTGCATGCAAATGCAGCACTAAATTATATTTTTCTTAAATAGAGCTCTAAGGGGTGCTGGATCTGTGGCCCAGTCGGTTAGACCACTGCATCCAGCACTTGTGCCTGTGTCATGAGTTGCACAGCACACGCAGCGTTGCAAGTTCACTACTGTCAGAAATATCAAAGTCACGCGTAAAACATATTTAGACATCTCTTAACAGCCTTTCTGGCTCTCTGACCATAGTTTTGACAACAGCTCGTACTGAGTGGGCTGCGGTATCAGTTGTAAGTCATGCAGTGCTTCACTCCCAAATTCCTCTTTGTTCAGAGATCTAGCTACAATAGACACCTGCTTTAACAAACTATTGTCCGAGGTAATTCTCAGTCAATCTCTCTCTCTCTCTCTCTCTCTCTCTCTCACCTTGCGGGGACACCCCAGGGGGTCCGCAGAAGAATTACAGTTATAAACGAGGGGTCCGCAAAAAGTCTGAATATTTGATATGTGCATTTAACACGATACAGCCTTCCACCACATGGGCGCAGTAAGTGAATTGTTAAAGAAATGAAACAACACTGGCAGAGTTTCATTGTTAACAAGCACCATGAGAAAACCAACACATTTTTCCAGGAGTTTAGAGTGATACTATGTATTTTTTTCCACAGTATTCCAAATGTTACTGATGTTACTGCCATCTTCTCCAGATACGAGACATTTGCTAAATGCCTTAAAATGAAGGGGTTCCCCTGAGTTACTTTAAGGCAGGAAAAGGGGTCCTTGGCAGGGCTCTGAACCGGTTCAAGGAACAAAAACGAAAACCAGAACAACAACAAACAACAAACAGAATTTTGCAGAATTTTACGAGGAGCGGAAACAGAAACGGAAATAGATTTCTTCAACTGTTCCGGAACAGAAACGGAACATAATGAAATCCACAAAACCGGTTAAAAACGTTTTTTTTTACTGTTCTCTATATATTTGAACATATCCTATGTCTGGGAGACCATTTCCGTCCACTTTCACTGTCAGTCATCAAGCCCCATGTATCTGGGGCTGCATCTTGTGGACAGACGAGGAAGCAATTTTCACATGAATACAGTTGCACTGAAGTCCACCAAATATATAATATATAAACGATATCTAAACTTAAAATTGCATAATATAAGGAACTTTAAGAACGAACAGAATTTTTGCATTCTGAACCGGTTCAGGACCGATATTTTGGTGGTGGAACGGTTCTGAGAACGAAAACGTTAAACATAGGCCTGCCTAAACCGTTCGTAACGGAACGTTTTCAAAATAATTTTGTTTTCAAGCCCTGGTCCCCTGAGTTACTTTAAGGCAGGAAAAGGGGTCCTTGGGGTGGGAAAGGTTAAAAACCCCTGCTCTAAAGGACTACAGATGATCATTTTTGTAACACTCCTCCCGGCAAGTCATTATGTGCCATGGCAAGCTAGGAGAAATGCTGTGCTTTACGGAATGAAAACGACCTCGTAGGATCCACTCACGTCACGGTGTGCCTGGAACAGGCTGTGCTAAGTGGCGAGCGGTGCAGAGGGAGCCGAGGGCGGGGGGTCTCTCATTAGACGTGTGAACCTTCACACGGCGTGTTATCTGCTGTCACCGCGCCGTCGAATGGTAACTGCACGCGGGAACTCGGTGTTCTGTAAGGTAGCTGCTGCAGGTGTTCCAATGAAGACAGGGGGAGAAAACAGTCCCCCCCAAGAGGAGAAGCGCCCCCAAGGCTTGTATTTTCAATTTGTGTCATTCTTTATTTTAGACTTCATTTGTCTTTGAAAGTGTGTGCTGGGAATAATGCACGAGGTGTTCATCAAAAACGAAATGCTTGTGCATACTTTGCACAATGTTAGACGCAAGAACGAGCAGACTGAGGCTGTGTCCGAAATCGCCCCCCAACCCCCATATAGGGCACTATATGGGGCGCACGCCATTTTGTAGGGGTGTCCGAATTCTCCATGTGCCCTATATAGGGCACTGAAAGTATCCCACAATGCACCGCGAAATGTAGTGAGCATAAGATGTACCCTAGACGGAGAAATATAACCCATAATGCATTGCGAGACGCATGACACTAATTAAAACGTAGAAGACGACGCGCGCTCCAAAACAAAAACAATGGCGGACGGCGTCAGGACTCAGCAGCAACCGACGGCGGCAAATAATTATAAATGTGAGTACAATTGATTTTCTGTGATAAAGTATTTATTTTTAAAAAAGCATGCAAATGCTACGGCCAATGCCGACAGGCAATGACGTCACTATGCTACAGCGGTGACGTAAGTTAACAGTGCCGATTCTAGTGTCCGAAATCTCGTCGCTGAGATTGAGTGGACTATATAGTCAGTGCCCTATCTAGGGGCTAGGGGTTAGGGAGGACACAGCCACTGTGTTCCTACCGTTGTGACAGCTGTACATCAGTTTGCATTTTCCTCTTATGAGACTGTGTGTTCCTACCGTTGTGACAGCTGTACATCCACACACGGTGCCCGTCGTAGCGACACCGACACTTCATGATGTTGTTGGAGTAGTCGGACTCTGGGACTTCGTAGTTAGGGTTGATCACCACCTGGTGGGGGAACACACACATTTCACACATCTACCAATGGTCAGGACTTGACCAACCAGGGCTTGAAAACGGAATTATTTTTTAAAACGTTCTGAACGGCTCAGGCAGGTCTATATTTAACGTTTTCATTCTTGGAAGTTTTCCAAGAATGTTCTTTATATTGTGCAATGTGTATATAGCTTATACAGAATGTATTTGGTGGACTTTCAAACTTCAGTGCAACTGTATTAACGTGAAAACCGGGTTTAAAACGTCATTACATTCACTTCCTCGTCTGTCCACAAGATGGAGCCCCAGATGCATGCGGCTTGATTGACAGTGAAAGTGGACGGAAATAGTCTCCCAGACATAGGATATGTTAAAATATATAGAGAACAGAAAAAAAAACGTTTTGAACCGGTTTTGTGGATTTCATAATGTTCCGTTTATTTTTTCGTTAACGTTTCCACTCCTCGTAAAATTCCATAAAATTCTGTTCGTTTTCGTTTTTCGTTCCTAGAACAAAGGAAGGAAGGAACAGAAACGAAAACCGAAAATGAGCGGAATTTTGTGACAGCTGTACATCAGTTTGTATTTTCCTTTTATGAGACTGTGTGTGGATTTCATAATGTTCCGTTTATTTTTTTCGTTAACGTTTCCACTCCTCGTAAAATTCCATAAAATTCTGTTCGTTTTCGTTTTTCGTTCCTAGAACGAACGAACGAACGAACGAAGGAAGGAACAGAAATGAAAACCGAAAATGAGCGGAATTTTACGGAAATTCATTCGTAACATGTCAAACATGTCTTCAAGTGTTGCGGAACATAAACGGAACATTATGAAATCCAGAAAACTGGATAAAAACCTTTTTTTCCGTTCTCTATATATTTCAACATATCCTATGTCACGGAGACTATTTTCGTCCACTTTCACTGTCAGTCATCAAGCCCCATGCATCTGGGACAGAACGTTTTAAAAATAATTCCGTTTCCAAGCCCTGCCTTCTACCAACCCTCAACAGAAGGAAGGCTGACCCATACACGTGGAGAAAGTGACCCATGCTGAACGCTACCTGGAAGATGTAGTCTCCAGGTTTGATGTCTGTGATGTCCACCCACTGGCAGTCGATGTCATGTCGGTAGGTGTCCCAGCATCCCACTGTGATGCCCTGCTCTCCGAAGTTAGCACACTCGTAACGCTTCTCGATGCCTGGACACACACGGACACTCAATAACATTGTTGCTACAACTTGACTGAATGAATGACATCTCAACACAACAGCTTATAGACGAGTTTACCCGCGAAGTACAGGGGGCTGGCATTTTGTCCCGCCGGGATGAAACACACTTCCTGTGTCTGTATGAGTTCCATTTAATCTCGTCATAGTGGACCACGGTGCCTCACAAAAAAACACACAAAACGCTCACCAGTTCACACATCATCTCCCTTGCATCTTTCATCATTTTGTATAAATATTGATGAAATACAGTCAAAATCTGACTTAAATTTACTCACCAAGTGGTCACATGTTCCACCAATAGGCTGGCTGCTTCTACTAGTAATTCCAAAAGGAATGAGAAAATGGAACGAGTTGAACTGATTATTAAATCATGCGTTTGTGGGTCACAGATCCAGACAAGATCATTTGGGTGAGGAATAGCACACCGCACGTTACCACCACGATTTTTAAATAACCCTGTAGGTGTGTGCTCCCACTGAATAGACATGTTGAAAAAATAGCAAAATACACGGCAGGTAAAAGACACCGGAAGTGATGTTCAGACACCAGAAGTACCCCCTGAACTCGTCTATAATGTAAAATGACGTGCCAAAGACCTCTCTTGACGTCTTTGGCATTATGTAGAGCTGAGTGATATGGCCTAAAATGTATATCATAGTGTACCTTACGAGTGTTATTATTATCAGAATGAAATACCAATACCACGGTGAAATGCAAGGTACACTACAGATATGGGCAGAGTAGCCATAAAAATTACTTAAGTAAAAGTATTGTTACCTCAGCAAAATATTACTCAAGTAAAAGTCAAAAGTAGTCATCCAAATAGTTACTCAAAAAAAAAATTACTCCACCAAAAAGTTACTTAAGTAGCGAAAGTACTTAGTGGCTTTCAGTAAAAAAAAAAAGGACTAATTCTCTTTTCAAAATGAAGATGGAGAGAGAGAGAGAAAGAGTGGGAGAGAGCGAGGGAGAGAGCGCCTGACAGAGAGACCGAGAGAGGGAGAGGACGCCCGACAGAGCGAGAAAGAGAGAGAGAAAGAGAGCGAGGAAGAGAGAGCAAAAAAGAGAGTGAGAGAGAGAGCGAGGAAGAGAGAGCAAAAAAGAGAGCGTGAGAGCGCCTGAGCGGTAGAGAGAGAGAGAGAGAGAGAGAGAGAGAGATGACGTCAGCATATGTGCCAACAGTTCCCAACGGATGTCACTAAAGTTAATGTAACAAGTACTTTCTACTGACATCTCAGTAAAAAGTATTTTTTTTCCACTTCAAATGTACTCAAGTAAAAGTAGAAAGTAACTTGTGAAAAATGTACTCCAAAAGTAAAAAAGTACACACATAGATTTGTAACAGAGTAAATGTAATGCGTTACTGCCCATCTCTGGTACACTACGACATGCAGTAGAATAGCATATATGCACATCCTCGTCACTAGAGGGAAGCAAATCTCCATATATGTTCACTCTTGTTCACTCTTAGACGCTTGTCTAAGTCACTGGCTGTGTCCGAAATCGCGCCCTATCCCCAACTCCCTACCCCCCCCCATATAGTGCACTCACTTATAGTGCACTCAACAGCAATGGTCGAGATTTCGGACACTAGAGTCGGCGCCGTCAAAATGATTATAAAATATAATTATAAAAAGTATAATTATAAAATTCAACAATCATCAGAAAAAGTCAAAAGTACTTACAGTCGGTCGCTATTGACTCCCGCCGCACCGTT
>OMKY01235740.1:0-21586 GCA_900302395.1 Bregmaceros cantori | reverse complement strand
CTATTTGCGTTTAGAGACGAATTGAGCGATCTGAGCTGCAGTACATTCTCCTGCCACAAGAGGGGAGTAAAGCATCTTATAAGCCCAATGCAGCTAGCCGTCAGCTAGATGGTTTAAGTGAGTTTTTGAATAAATAAAACATTGACCCTGACGGCGTTGTTAATTGTCATTAATACATACACATTTGTTCACCAATTTAAAGATATATCATGCAGTTTTTCACAGTATTCCAAATGCTGCTACTATGTTATTTTGTGGTTCAATTAATTATTTTACAAAAAGATGACATGAGATATTGAAATGTTGAAGTCTTCAACAGCATCATTTATGTATTTATGTAGATTTTATTAGATGTGCACCATAAACAATGGAGTAAATGCTTTTGGTTGATGATATACAGATTTTTTATTTTTTTTATTTTTTTTTTTAGGGGTCCGCGAGTTGCTTTGGGCTGGGAAAGGGGGTCCTTGTGTCTAGGGTACGTTCGATGCTCACTACATTTCGCGGTGCATTGTGGGATACTTTCAGTGCACTATCTAGGGTACATGGAGAATTCGGACACCCCTACAAAATGGCGTGCACCCCATACAGTGCACTATATGGGGGTTAGGGAGCGATTTCGGAAACAGCCAGATTTGAGCTTACAACAAGCCACCTGGCAGTGGGTAAACAAGAAAGCCCACGGCGTGTTGTTAGTAAAGATGACACTCCCCCTGGTGGCAGGAACTGGTAGCAACACGACGCTGAGGACACTGTACTACCCCAGTGTGAGCGGCGTGACGCCCCAGCCGGGCCAGCTGCGATGTGGAGAACATTCAGACTACGGCAGCATCACCCTGCTGTTCCAGACCGGGACGGAGGGCTTGGAGGTGACACACTCCCAGCATCCGGAGCAAACGACTGTACAAAAAAAAAATCAATGTAACATCAAAATTGGAATCATTGGTAACCAGGGCTCTGAACCGGTTCAAGGAACGAGAACGAAAACTGGAAATGAACAGTATTTTATGGAATTTTACGAGGAACGGAACAAAAAAAAAGATTTCTTCACCTGTTCCGGAACAGAAACGGAACATTATGAAATCCACAAAACCGGTTAAAACTTTCACTGTCAGTCATCAAGCCCCATGCATCTGTGGCTCCATCTTGTGGACAGACGAGCGAATGTAATGGCGTTTTAAACCCGGTTTTCGCGTTCATACAGTTGCACTGAAGGTTGAAAGTCCACCAAATATTTTTCGTATGAACTATATCTAAAGTTAACATTGCACAATATAAGGAACTTTAAGAACGGAAAAAAATCTTAATCACCAACTTACCGATAGATCATTTCTGTAGCCTATAAGTAACATAATCATACTTAATCACCAACTTACCGATAGATCATTTCTGTAGCCTATAAGTAACATAATCATACTTAATCACCAACTTACCTATAGATCACTAGGCGCTTACCGCGGTCACATGACCAGACTTCCGGGTCGCTGGGGCCGGTGGGAAGTGTAGTTGGCTTGTGCTGGGCATGTTTGCTGGTGGCGTCAATCGCAATCGCACTACTCTACGAGCATTTGCATTGATTATATAAATAACGGGTTGCTACACATTCTGCTAGCACTAAAAGTACTGTTTTTTTTTTTTGTACCACTACAGTGCAGGTTTGCAATCTGATTGCTTGTAGTTATTATTATTATTATTATTATTATTACATGTACATTTATAATAATGTATATTACAAATGAATTATTGAATCATGTATTTGTAGGGCACAGATCCACACTAGAACATAGAACACAGAATAGCACAGTGCAAGTTACCACCATAATGTTTTTAATGGGACTGCACACACAATAGGTGTGTGCAGTCCCATTAATTGGAGAAGTTCAAAAATAAGTGGGAACGCAGCGACGTAACGGCACCAAAAGTCAGGGTACAGTTTTTACCGGAACGCCTGACTTGTCTGTTGGGTTGAAGCGCAGTTAAAAGGAATTTCCGATTAAATCTTATGAGAACAATATAATGAAATATATAATATTATACCTCATATATAACCCTGCTAACAGCTCTATTAACTGTGTGTATCTCCAGGTCCGGAGTCGTAGAGGACAGTTCGTTCCAGCTCCCAGCATCCCTGGTACGGTGCTGGTCAACATAGCAGACATGATGCAACGCTGGACCAGTGACCGCTTTGTGTCCGCGGTGGGTTCACGGCCCGGCCGTCGGCGTTTCCTAACAATTCTAATTCTTTTTTTAAAAGTCATTTTTTTGGGTCCGCGTTGGCCGAGTGGTTATGGACACCGCACCTAACGCGACCCCATTCATGTTAGTGCCGCTGTGTCTACCGCAGGGTCGCGAGTTCGACTACGCTAGTCGACTTGTCTGCAATATCTACCCCCGATCTCTTCAACCCAGTTTCCGACTAATCCTATCCAATAAAGATGGAAGAACGGCGCTGACGCTGGAAAAAATAACTAAAAGAAAAAAGTCTTTTTTTTTCTGGTGTAAGCACCAATTTTTCTTATTGACAGAATTAAAGTGTGCGCTGTTGAGGAAAAATGGCGCACTGTAGACTGTATATAAGAAATGGAGACCGCATTGGTTTTGATGTCCGTGCCTACTTCCGGGTTGGTATGGGCCTCAGGCTGGTGGAGCCTAGTCTCAGAAAACCAAGACCTATTCGAATTCCAATACAAATATTCCAATCCTAGCAGCCTGTTTTAACACAAGACAAGGAAATGAATGTGATGCCGTTTTAAACCCCGTTGGTACAGTTGCACTGAGGTTTGAAATTCCACTAAATATATTTTGTATTAACTAAATCCGAACTTAACATTGCACAATGTAAGGAACTTTAAGAACAAACAACATTTTTGCCTTCCGAATCGGTTCAAGGCTGAATTTTTGGTGGCGGAACATGTTAAACAAAGGCCTGCCTGAATGGCTCGGAACAGAACTTAAAATAATTTCTTTTTCAAGCCCTGAGCCCCAGTACAGTTTTTTGCTGCATCCTAATGTGTTAATTATGCTGTTGCACGGTGGCCCCAAGGTTTGGTGGCGAGCGACATTCACTTAAGATTGTCCATTTTAAAAGTGTTCTATTATTAATTCGTCCATGGTAATATGCTATGGCCAGCAGATGGCAGCATAACTATGTCGTGGTATATAATGAACGTGAAATTGAAATGATGCCACTTGATTGTGTGTATACGTATACTCAGAGTTGGCAAAAATACCCACATTTCTTACTTGAGTAAGAGTAAAATACATTTGTGAAAAAACAACTTGAGTACGACTACAAAGTTCTGATCCAAATGTCTACTCGAATAGAGTTGAAAGTACAGGCTCAGAAACGTACTCAAAAAGTATTTTTGAAAGTAAAAAGTACAGGCTCTGAAAATTACTCAAAAGTATTTTTGAAAGTATAAAGTACAAAGTATGCACTTTTTCCAATGCTAGTTGTAGAATGTTTGAATAAATAGTTAAAAACCTAGCCTAACTTAGTTCACTTGAGGTTCATAAATCGCACTGCCAAACATTGAAATCAACATCTGTTGGCATTTACCGCCCCCTACTGGCTCATTCACACTATACATATACCTACCACCTACCATCATTACTGCCCCCTACTGGCTCATTCACACTATACATATCCCTACCACCTACCATCGGTGCGCAAAAAAGTAACAAGTCTGTTTTGGGAAAAGTAAGGAGTAGAAGTACAGATATTTTTGTTAAAAATCTACTCTCAAGTAAAAAGTCCTCAGAGAAAAAAGTACGTAAAAGTACTAAAAGTACAAATACATGAAAAAACAACTTAAGTACAGTACTTAAGTATTTGTACTTCGTTACTTGCCATCTCTGCGTATACTTCACCGTACGTCAGACGACCAGCATGGCTGCCGTATTGAGCGTCCACTTCCTCTCGTTCCAGAAACACCGGGTGGTGCTGCCCCCCGCTGGCGACTCCAGGGTGCGTCGTTCTCTGGCCTTCTTCATGCAGCCGGACGACCACGCTCTCATCTCCTGCTGCGACGGATCCAACAAATACCCGGACATCACCACCTTGGACTACTTGCTGGAGCGCAAGCAGGAAATCAGCTATTAACTAGTGTTGTACCCAGGGCCCCAACAAGGAGGAAATCAGCTATTAACTAGTGTTGTACCCAGGGCCCCAACAAGGAGGAAATCAGCTATTAACTAGTGTTGTACCCAGGGCCCCAACAAGTAGGAAATCAGCTATTAACTAGTGTTGTACCCAGGGCCCCAACAAGGAGGAAATCGGCTATTAACTAGTGTTGTACCCAGGGCCCCAACAAGGAGGAAATCGGCTATTAACTAGTGTTGTACCCAGGGCCCCAACAAGGAGGAAATCAGCTATTAACTAGTGTTGTACCCAGGGCCCAACAAAGAAGGAGGAAATCAGCTATTAACTAGTGTTGTACCCAGGGCCCCAACAAGTAGGAAATCAGCTATTAACTAGTGTTGTACCCAGGGCCCCAACAAGTAGGAAATCGGCTATTAACTAGTGTTGTACACAGAGCCCCAACAAGGAGGAAATCGGCTATTAACTAGTGTTGTACCCAGGGCCCCAACAAGGAGGAAATCGGCTATTAACTAGTGTTGTACCCAGAGCCCCAACAAGGAGGAAATCGGCTATTAACTAGTGTTGTACCCAGAGCTCCAACAAGGAGGAAATCGGCTATTAACTAGTGTTGTACCCAGGGCTCCAACAAGGAGGAAATCGGCTATTAACTAGTGTTGTACCCAGGGCTCCAAGGAGGAAATCAGCTATTAACTAGTGTTGCACCGATACCAATACCGGACGTACTCGGTATAAGAACATTTTTTGTGGTATCGGAGAGTACCAACTCCCAGTATTGAACCGATACCATTTTTCCGACACTGTATGACTTGAGCTGCACTCAGCAGCTGAAGCTCGTGGCCAGGGCTCCAAACTGGTTCAAGAAAAAACGAAAACGAACAGAATTTTACGGAATATTATGGGGAGCGGAAACGGAAATGACAATTTTGATATTGCTAAAATGTTTATTTTCTCAAAGATTCCTTTACATTGTGTAGATAATTTTGCAACTTTTTCCCCATTAACCCTTATTCACCATTCCAAAATAACTCCATTCCGATCCCAAAAACAATCTGCTTATTTTGTTAGGGTCCCTCCAAAACACTAACCAGAACTAAATAAGCGGATCGTTTTTTTGGATTCACACTTAACATCACAGCAAATGAAACGCCAAAATTTATTTCGGAATGCTGAGACTTCAGAATGCAGGCGTATAACCGTAGCACCAAAGGGTTAATGAGATCAACTAGTGTTGACCTTTACCGATAAGGACATATATTAAAATGTACACCAGGGCTACAACGTTTAGTCGATGGCTAACTGATTATTATATTTGTTGCCGATTAATTCTACGAATTGATAATCCATCGCCAAGAAATTTTGTCAGTTATTTTGTCAGTTTTCTGTTGACATTACCCCTATTTGTATTATTTTAATACAGTGTTTGTACTCGAACATGTTCAAAGAACGATTATTCATAAACACCTTTGCATTTTAGGTCACCGTGAACAAGACGTTGAATTATGCTTGATGAACGTATTATTATGAATTAACTTGCTGTATTTTAGTCCAGAATTTGTTCATATAAATACAATACAAACACATTCCAAACTGCACCGTTTGTAACTTTCTATCCACTTCTGAGAATCTAACTCGGCCCCTAATCTAGCCCAACGTTGAAACAGTTAAATATTGGGGGTTTTTTTGTTCTCCTTGTACACTGTCAATAATGTTAACAGATTATAGCTGACAACATAAAATAACAATGAACTAAAAAGTTAATTTTGGGGAACCACCTGTTCATAGTTCAAAATGATGACCTATGAATGATGAATCAACAAATTCATTTCACAAGGACTGAATTAAAATTTTAACAAGTTCATGTTGAAAGTGAACTTGCCTAACACTGTTAATGCATACTATTCAACGTTAGTTGGTGTTGAGCATCTTACTTTAATTACGCTCTAACTCACTGTCATTGTAAATATATTCTTGTTTTGTGTGAATGATCATGAGATCTGAGCTGACAGACTCATTGTATGACATTACAATGACTGTGCTGTGGGGAAGAGTTGTTGAGACAAGCTTAGAGTTAGTTTGTGTGAAGCGCCCCAGGAGGAGCAGTTGTGTGTGTTATGCTGTATCTATGAAGAACTGAAGAATAAATAATGCCTCAGATATTTTGCTGAAGAGAAGCCTGAGTCGACCTCTATCCTCATTACACATCAACCTTGTGGAGTCACAGGTTTGTGTCAAAGTTCATATAATGTGGTCATAGGATGCAGGTTACAGGAGACTCTGTGGGTTCATATTGTAATGGTTGGAGCGCCTCCACTCGGAGGAGCAGGCAAGTGTAACCGGGGAATGCACGTGTGGATAGCGTTCGAAAAGAGGCCAGCCTGGCTAATTGCCAAGCACCATCCAGATCGTACTTATACCCCTCCTCAAGCGACAGCTCAGTCACTCATGGTTTCAATCCCAGGATGCCCCGCGGCACCATTCATTACAGTATGTTGTTTCCAGTGTTATGTTCATATGAGGGACACCAGCATGTTTTGCTTCCAAACTTTATTACAATAATTATTTTGAGCAACAATGCTTGAGAAAAACAGATCACAAATACATGTACATTCGAGTGAGACAGTTATGTATGTGACGCTTAGGGCAGAGGGAGAGAGAGATTAATAGATTGCTAGGTTACTTTTGGAACCCACACTGCATTAAATGGATTAAAAACACACACAAGAAGTTATTTGTTGTATTCATTTAAAACTTTTGATCCAAAGGTAATCGCTTCTTAGATTACTTTAAAATTGGAATGAAATCATACAAATAATGTAATGTTTATTTTCAATTTAATTAGGTTTTTATGTATTATTAGTCAAAACGTTTGTAGAAAAACTGTGTGTGTCCTTCATATGAACATGCACATAACACTGGAAACAACATACTGTAATGAACGGTGCCGTGGGGCATCGTGGGATTGAAACCATTAGTGACTGAGCTGTCGCTCGCGGAGGGGTATAAGTACGATCTGTATGATGACGATCGTTATCCAGACGTGCCTTCCCTGGTACACTTGCCTGCTCCTCCGAGTGGAGGCGCCCCAATCATTACATTGGTGTCAGAAGTGGGATTGGCCGCTCGGTCAGATGGTGGGGTCCGTGGACCAGGAGTGCGACAGCATCACTAAAGGGCGAAGAGAAAAATACCTAGAAATTAATATTCCCAATGGAACTAAAGCCAATACAGAAGTTAAGAAAGCTTCAACAGAGGGGAAGGCATTGAAAAACTGATGCCATTACATCAAAGATTTCATAAACTGACTTGTGTATACTTCTACTGTATTTATACTTATTTGTATATTGATACTTGTTTATGTGAATTAAAGTTGGAAACCTACTGCCAATAATAATAATAATACATTTTATTTGTTAGCGCCTTTCCGGTCACTCAAGGACACTTTACAAAGAGCAAGCAACACAGCAAAAAAATAGCAATCAAAATATAATAAAAGGTGGAGGTGTAGATGACTGACTGAAAAACAACTATAATGAATAAGCAGTCCTGAAGAGGTGGGTTTTGAGGGAGGATTTAAACTGAGGGAGCGAGTCAATGTTGCGTAGTTCAGGTGGGAGCGAGTTCCAGAGTTCCACCATGGGGAGCAGAGCTTTCAGCCGCTCTGCTCCCCATGGTGGTGAGGCGGGCCGGGAGAACAGTAAGATGTATAGAGGAGGAGGATCTGATCTTTTTATATCTCAAAAGGTAGCAACCCTACATGCCCAATATAAATAGCCTTGGTTTAAATCCCACAACAGTCAACACTCTAAACACATTTGTACATTGATGTTGACCAAACATTTAAAATAGGGGTTCTACTAGTCTCTATTTAGGAGTAGTAGTCCAGGTTTGTTTGCAGGAAACACCTCCCAATACACTGACACATGTCTACCAGCTCTTGTAGCCCAGTGGTCATAGTCATGGACCACAGGACCAGTGTATCAGAGGTTGTTGGTTCAAATCCCATTTGAGGCAGTATTCTGGTAAACTCACTAATGACCTTTGCAGACCACTGGGGAATCAATTAGGTCAATCGAGATTCACAGCCTACTGTATTGATAGACATGTATGCATATCTATCTGTGTGCCTGTATAACATAAGGCCTAGTGACACCCCTGCTGGGAGACCAATATGCCATAAGACAGCATGGAAGAGTAGTGTCAAAACAACTTAAGTTTAACAATATGCAAGTTTCTTGGTTTAAAAACACTACAACTTTATTTTAAAAACGTTTAAAATCAAAATAAAATAAAGGCCAACATTTTAAAAAACAAACAAACATGCAATAAACAAACATACATTTTGAACTTCATCATAAAATAGAAGGTGATTAACTTTTAAAAAATAAAAAAGTACTGAAACAGTTAAAAAAAATCATAACTCCACTTAAACCGGAGGATCAACCAGAGTTCCCATGAGAACAATAATAAAAACAATAGAAGAAGCTCCACAGACAGTAATGCTAAATGTGGTCACTAGTCCACGTCTTTCATAGACTTTTTCTGCGTCTTCTTCCTCTTCTTCTTGTCTCCTTTAAAGACCGGAGAGTTCAAGAACATGGGGTCCGTGTTCTTGTCTCCGCGCCTCATTTTACTGTAAAAAATAAATAAATAAATAATGAAGTGATGACCAAGGCCGCAAATTAACACAACGGTTTAACACAACGGTCATCTCTGCCGATAGGCCGTATTAGCAGGCCGCAAGTAGGGACATCTACACTCCTTTATGGCCAGAGCACACCAATGCAACAGCCTGCTATAGACGAGTTCGGGGGGTATTTCCGGTCTCTGAACGTCACTTGCGGTGTCATTTACTTGCCGTACGGATCACTGTTGATCTGTGATCCGTTCGGAACTGTCCTGATTGATCGGCACACACCTGGTCTTAAAAAAAAAAACCAAATGAACAAGGTGCGTGCAGTACCCCTTTTTGTCCACCAGATGAAGCCAGAGTTAGAGAGTGAACACGCCCATCAGAGGACTACCACTTTACACAGAGATGTACGATGAAAATGTGCGTTATTGCACTTTATCTCACGTCACTCGGACACTCTGTCTCATGGAAGATATGTCCACTTTAAGCCGTTCACTGTTTTCTTATGATAAAAGAAGATATTATCCCCGTCCTCTTGAAATTTGTCTTATATATATTTTGTTATATTTATTTATTCATTTTTTTTGCGATGGTCCAAAAATCTGTGATCCGTGAGATCCGAACCGCGAGTCTCTTGTTCCCCTACCCAGCAACTACCTGCAACTGTATGCAACCGTTCCGTTGCATTTGTGTACATTGGCTTTTTTTTGGCCAGTGCACACCAATTCAACTGCCGGCAACTACAGTTGAGGGCAGTTGAATGGTGTGCACTGGCCATTAATATCAGCAAGCAAGAGATTGATTTACAGCAAGTCTGAGCAGATATACAGAGAACAGCATAGTCATTGTGATGTCACAATCCATGTGGCTCAATTCACAGCAGATTATGTCCAACTTAATTGCATGGCTGGGAATGGGTCATTTTTTTACTTTTGACTTCTTAAACAAAAATTTTATTTTTTTTAATTGAAATAACTTCGGACAGAATATTTGCTACGATCTACAGGTATTATACACCTTAGAATAGAGTCTGAAAACTCCATAATCCAAACTCTAATAGGACATTACTATACTAAAACGCAATAATTCAAATCATTTCAACTCATACTATACAAGTCAGCTGCAGGTTATAACAAATAATTTGAACGGAACGTTTGAAAAAATAATTTTGTCTTCAACTTTAGTAGAAGCGTTTTTCTCATCGTTTTACTTGTAGCCTACCCATTTTTATTTTACTTGAGTAAAGTAAATCAAAGTAAAGTAAAAATGAAAGTGACAATGGCGCCTCTCAGTGGACAGTTTGGATACTACCATATTTTCAAACAGTATCAGGACTTACCTATTGAGCTTTGGCTCCGCATAGCTGACAGCGGTGCCCCGTGCCCGCCGGCTTCGCCCTTGTTCTTTACAAGAAATGACAAGATTAGTTTAGACATATTCGTTCCAGTAGAGGCATTCATTGTCACTGGCTGTACTTAAATAAAAATAACAACGCACATTACAGACATCAAATAAAAAGCACACAGAGAGTGCAAACCCGCGCCAAGTCCATGGGGTCACGGATGCCAAAACATCTAGACGTTATTATAATATTATAACTTACTTGAAATATCACTAAAATTTAAATAAACACGTCACTGACAATATCTTAGTTTACAACCCCAGATGTTGGGCCCACTCGCTATCTAATTTCTGGATGGAACATGGCAAAGATTAAAAACCTGATTCCACTCGTCCCTCCTTTAGACACATCGCTTTTTTCGTGAAAATACATTGCTCGTTAGGACAATGGGTGATTATGACAGTAGGTCATAATCACATTTAAAAACTCTAGATTCAAAAAAAGATATACCATAAAACTTTAAACTTACGTGTCATTAAAGTATAAAAAAGATACAAATATTCATGTTTTAAATGAACCTATACGTATAACATACACGCACACATACACATTTTGGAGCTGTAACAAAATCAATTACGGGATTAATTGCAATTACTCGACCACAAGAAAATACTCGCTGCAATTCTCGCTTCCATTAATCGCTCTCTTGGGATACTAATAGAGCTATTTTTATTGTGTCGCCAGAGGAAAATACATTTATATTATATCAACAAATATTTTTTAAAATGCTGATCATCAAGGAAATTAAGCAAATTTGTTGATTAATTATTATGCTACATGTTTCTTCACCTCTGTCTGCTTAATGATTTAATATCTTCACTATGTTTTATCTGATAACTCGACAGGTGAAATTATTTGGACTGCAGTTCTTCTGAACAGGCAAGACATGGCTACAGATGATAATTTTTCCAGGGTAGCTTTCTCTGGTCAAGCAGGACCTCACCTGGGAACGTTTCCACAGTGTCAGCCGGTGCAAGGTTTTCACTGGCCACAGTGTGGGTCTCCAAGACATCGGCAGCCTTCTTGGCGGAGGTCTTTCTCTTGGTGGCGGTCTTCCTCTTGGTGGGAGTAGTCTTCTTGGTCTTCACACCAGCATCACCAGTGTGGCGTCGCTCAGAGTCATCCGTGTCTAGAACATTTCCTCCACCAATGTACCGACTTCCCATCTTCTTGTGAATGACTCCAATAAGATTTTGTGGAGTTTCGTCAGGCTCATCTGTGAAGGTGGTGGTGGTGTTGGTGGCGTCACAGAGGGGTCTCTTGGCAATTGTCATGCCTCCTTGAACATCTTGAGAAGGTTGGAAAGTGTTGGATGAACATTTCAGGCCTAAATTGTGCTGCTGAGTGTTGGTGCTTACAGGGTCAGTAGTCTCCGGGCCATTGGTATCATCCGATGGTGCCATTTTGTCCAACGACATGCTTGTGCAATTGACAATGCTAGATAAGCTACTGTCACAGGGCGTGTCAGATTCATAATAGGTGTCCGACAGGATATTCTCACTTTGAGACACCATGGCAGCAGTCGGGCTACTCTTCTTCCTCACTTCAGATGAGTACTGGCAAGCTCGGCCAGCTCTGCGCAGGCAGGGAGTGGTAATGCCCAGGTTGTCAGTGCCGTCACCAGTGTTAGACAACCTACTGTCACAGAGCATCATGTCAGATTCATTACACGTCTCACTTTGACACACCGTGGAAACAGTCACGCTACTGTTCTTCCGGCTTGGCACTTCAGGGTAGGGGCAAGCCCGGACTGGACTGCACAGAGGTTTACCTGGGGTAGCAGCATTCTCTGGAGTGGTAATGTCCAGGTTGACAGTGCTATCTCCAGTGACAGACAACCTACTGTCACAGAGCATCATGTCAGATTCATTACACGTCTGACTTCGACACACCGTGGAAACAGTCACGCTACTGTTCTTCCGGCTTGGCACTTCAGGGTAGGGGCAAGCCCGGACTGCACTGCGCAGAGCTTCACCTGGGGTGGCAGCCAGCTCCGGAGTGGTAATATCTAGGTTGTCCGTGCAATCACCAGTCATCGACGAACTACTGTCACAGAGCATGTCAGAATCATTACAGTTGTCCAAGAGGATCGTCTCACTTCGACACATCGTGGCAGAAGTCAGGCTACTGTTCTTTCGACTTGGCCCTTCAAATGGATGGAGCTCTCCTCCACTACGGAGAGCCTCACCTGGGGAAGCAACCACCTCCTGAGCTGTTATGTCCAGTTTGACGTTACCATCGTCAAATGTCGACGAGCTGGGATTTGTGGCGTCCCACGGTGCAGTCTCATCAATTAAGAAGCTGTTGGATCTCTGCGATGTGGGCGAGCAGCCTAGGTCGTCAGGTTCAGAAACGTCTTTGGGGAGGAAAAGGTCCTGACTGCAGCCGATGGTGCTGTCCATAAAGGTCTGCCTGCCGAGAGTCACACGAGAGGCCAACCCATCACCAAGTTGAGGCTCATCGTGATTGTGAAGAGAGCCAATGACAACAGTCTTTCTGTTAATGATCCGACTATGCACAAAATGGGGTGCAGCCCCAAACTGAGAAGACTCCTCTGTGGACGGTGGGCTTTCAAGATGGTCAGATATCCGTCTCAAGTCTCCTTGAGATTGGGCATACTCTCCTGGGGAAGAGTGCACAATGCTCAATGAACGCGGGGAACTATGGGCAGATACCTGGCTGATACCCTCTTCATGGTGTACCAAGCCATTATCTGTATCCCACGGTCGCCCTTCTCCAGTTAGTGTGGAATTATCATTTGGCAAAACAGATAGCGGATTCATCACAATATCTCCACCGAGAGCCGTCACTACAGGTGTACTGCTAGGGTCACCGCCACAGCTATCACCAGTGGCAATCACATAAGTATTCCTGTTTTTGGCAACCTTTTTCTCCTTCTTCCTCCCCCTTACTGTGAAGAAACCAACTGGCTGCTTACTTGTCGCATCACATGTCTGCTCCGCATCATTCCTGATTCTTTTGTGCATTGGAGAGCTGCTCTCAGATTGGGTCAAATCGCGCTTGGCACCAGCATTGTTGCACAATCTGCTCGAGGGAACTGGAAGCTTGGATTTTGCAACTGTGCCATCCTTACGCTCCTTTACAGTACTCTCGCCAAGTGGAATATAGGATTTTTCTGGGCTTTGATCAGTCACCCTTTGCCGCTTCTTCTGAATGGACATAGCAGGAAAGGAACCACAGATGAGATTCTGGGGACATGGTGTTGTTATTGTATTACCTCCAGATGGGTTGCAATGTATTTCACTCTGTGCCACTTTGGCAGCAGTGTCAGGTAGAGCTGCCAAGACTTCAATGGAGCCAGAATTTGTAGACTGTATGCTGGCTGCCAACCTTTGGCTATTGGTGCCCTTCACTTCACTGTTATGATTCTTTTTCAGTTTTTCCGATTCCTTTCTCTCACCATTCTGCGGACGCATTTCACTGCCATGCTTTGTGGTAATCCTGTCGCTACCTTCTGTAAAGCTTGCTCCAAGTTTATCGGACAGCATGGCAGCATCGGATGGTGTGGTAGCTTGAATGCTCGATGGTGGCTTAGGATTAGTGTCAACTCTGTCAAGTTTTCCCTTCTTTACCCCTGCAGCGGTGTTTAGGGCCGTTTTTTTGGAGTGAAGAAAGTCCAGCAAACCAGAATCTTCCACATTGCCGTCACTTGGCTTCATTCCCACCATGTCATGTTTCTTTTTCAGTTTTTCACGCTTTATGGTAATCCCGTCATCTTCTGTAACGCTTGTCCCAGGACTGACAGAGATGTTGAAACCAAGATCGTTGGATAGCATGCCATCAGTTGGTGGTGAAGGTTTATTGCTCGGTGGGGGCTTAAGGTTAGCGTTGACTGTGTCAAGATTTTTGCGCTGCAGCTCTAATGCCCGTTGTTGAGAGTGAAAGACATCCACTGAATCGATGGGGTCGGGGTTGGTGTTACAACTAGACTTCTGAGAGGTCTTTTCCATCTTGTGACATTTCTTCACTTTGGTTTTCAGTTTTTCCGACTTCTTTCCCTCAATGTTCAGCTTATGCATTTCACTGCTGCCTTTTGTGGTAATCCTGTCATTATCTTCTGTGAAGCTTGGTCCAAGTTTATCAGACAGCATGACATCGGATGCCGAGGCAGCTTGAAAGCTCAGTGGTGACTTAAGCTTGGAGTCAACTTTGTCAAGTTTTCCATTCTTTACCCCTGCTGCAGTGTTTAATGCCAATTTTTGGGAGTGAAGAATGCCCACTAAACCAGAATCTGTGTGCTCTGCACTGCTGTCACTTGGTTTCTTTCCAACCATGTCATGTTTCTTTTTCAGTTTTTCCGATTCCTTTCCTGCACCGTTCTTCAGAAGCGTTTCACCGACATCCTTTGTGGCAATCTCCCTATTTTCTGTAAAGTTTGGACCAAGATTGTTGGAAGGCATGACATCCAATTCTGCGACTGGAACACTCTGTGTTTTTTGAGAATCACGGACATCCACAAAATCAGAATTGGCGACTTGGCTGTTGGATTCACAATGTAGTTTCTTAGTGTTCTTATTATGTTTCTTCACTTTCTTTTTCAGTTTATCCATCGCAATTTCACTACTGTCTGCTGTGGCAAACCTCTTGTTAGAATCTTCTGGATAACTTGAGTCAGGAGTGACACCATCACTGCAACCTGCGAGGTTCAGTCCGTTGTGAGGTCGACCAGTGGCACGTTTCTTGCCTTTTTCAGTTTTCAATCTCCCATCATTCTTGGTGTCCATTGAAATCAGCATTTCAGAGCTATCCATGAAGTTGACCGAGTTGTTAACATCTTCTGTATAGCTCGGCGTAGGAGGAGCGGTGATTTTGCAACTAAGGTCAGGAGTAAGCCTGTCATTAGATGGAACAGGGTCTTGAACACTTTGAGGACCTTGTGGCTGGGAGGCAGTGCCGACTGTATCACAATGCGTTTCACTATAAACCGCGCCAGTTGTGTGGCAACGTTCTTTATGCAGAGTGAGGAGACCTTCAGCCAAACCCGCTCCTGGAGCCTTTGCACTAGTTTCCCCTTTTGTCTTCTTTGCCCCTTTGTCTGCAGCAATCAATTCCTTCCTCTTAACATGTGGTTTGGCAAACACTTTTGCATTCTTTGTCTTGTTTTTGGCACCCAGTGTTGTCATACTGTGTGAGGCTGCCACCTCCATGCTGGTGTCAATGTGTAGTTGAGGATCATGGTTAATCTGAAAGTCACCAGAAGGAACATATTCTGATGTGGCTGGGTCACTGATGAGTTCATCAACCTCCTCTCTCAAGTAGTTGGTTCCTGGAGCCAGTGAGAAATCACCATCCATCACAGATGACGGTTCTGAAGTTGGAAACAAAAGATGCATTGGATGGCTTTACAAGGTGATGCATTTGGATAGTCTAGAGAATATTTCAATAATTAGAAACAATGTGCATGAGGACTCTCAATTATCAATACCTTTTAAATGTTGTTCAGATGGGCTCACGGCATCACCTGGTGAAGTCAGAGAGGGAGTTTCCTCATTGCACGTTGGGGAGCTAAAAGTTGAAAAGAAATGTATCATCATTCATTTATTTATATTTTTGTTAGTAGCTCAGGATGTTATCTACTGCCTGACATTATTTTCCTTAAGACGGCTTTTCCTTTGTCATTCAAATATCTTTTTTTTTTTTTTAAATATTGTTATGGTTGTCGTCATTAGTGGGATTCTGCACGAGTCTTCTCTAAAATAACAAAACATTTCCGGCCTTGGGAATGAAAAGTATCCATCTCAAATTAATTTTGTTTGATCAGTCCAAATACAAGTGCAGACTCTCTCACCTTTGGCTGGAGGTCTCGTCGCTACCTGATCCAGCAGCCACTCGATGCTGGTCCCACAGGCTGCACAGGCCCTGTAGAAACCAGACGGGTGACATCAGTCCAGACTAGAAGGCAATGGAAATATTTTCAAAAAATAAAATAAATGTTTGATGTAAAATCCATCGGAATTATTTTGTTAAACATAATCAACTTTTGATCTCCAAAAGGTGTCAACAATGTGAACACTCCTCTCTGTGAAGTTATTATTGAAGCTTCAGAGTTGATCACCACACGGTTGTTTCTAGATTAGATATTATCTGAATAACATTTTATCTGGCAGTACATCAACTTTCAGAGGAGGCTACAACCAACATTCATCACTGCCCCCTGGAACTCGATTCCCTGTCCCCTTTAGTTACTGATTAGTCAAACGTTTAGTCAATCAGCCTTTGAAGAAACAAATTCCAAAATATGTGGTTTTGCATGATCAATAATACATTTAATTTGACCAATACGGGACTGCAAAGCACAAAACCGACAAGGACAGTGGTTTAAAGCCTGGGTGATTAATTGATGATAAAATTAGTCAAATGTAATAATTGATTAGTCAACATCCTTAATTGAAATGTATGAACAGTCCCCCTTTTCTAAGCATTTAACTGTAATTAAGTATCGCAGCACTGCACCTCCCTGGAAGCCCTTAGGAGAGGCGTGCCTCACATTTAAAAAAATAAAAAACGCTGCCCTATGCTATGCCTTGTGAACTCAACCCAATCTATGTGATGGGATATTTGTACAATTCATCTCCTATACTACATTATATACTGGATGTTCGTACTGAACACCCAGACGACAGGCAAATCCATTTTTATTGAAACTATTCACAGTCTCTTCAACTCATTGAAGAATTATCACGTCCTGTATATGAAATTCAAGAGAAGAACTAACCTGTTTGGGGAGGCACAGAGCCGTTGCCCGGTCGAGTCGACTCAGCATCTCATCACGGAGTTCACCCATCACGGACAACTGTAAGAAGACAAATCATCATGCCGGACTGCAGAGATCCCCGACATCACATACAGATTATTCATTATGACAACAACATGTCATTTCAACACATCAACACTGAATAGAAAACATTCTCTATTGTGGAGATCTGCCATGCTTTATGACTAGGGCTGCAACTAACCATTATTGTAATAGTCGATTAGTTGCCGATTATTGAAACGATTCATCGATTAAATCGGTTGGATCATTTTTCTTTTTAAAAATACCTCAAATTCTCACAGCAAGAGAAATCAATCCTGTTAACTTGAAATCTAGTCAAATTTGACTTTGACTTTTTTTAAACATCTAATGTACAAAGATTAAGTTACATACAACTTTAAAATCTACAGCGGATTTCACAAAATGTTTAATTCTAAAACTTCACTACAAGGCCCAAGACA
Organism: Bregmaceros cantori; assembly: GCA_900302395.1. Classification (NCBI taxonomy): domain Eukaryota; kingdom Metazoa; phylum Chordata; class Actinopteri; order Gadiformes; family Bregmacerotidae; genus Bregmaceros; species Bregmaceros cantori. Next base: position 4,216 of record OMKY01235740.1, on the reverse strand, counting down.
TTTTCTGCAAGGTTTTTGGGCGATAGCTATGCTAGTTTGAAAAAAAAGGAGCCAAATTGTGTATAGCAATGTTTTGTTTTATAGGTTTTATCCAGGGTTATTTGATACATGGTAAATCACCTAAGAGAGAGCCTGTTCCAGGCCTGTGCATTAGAGGGTTAAATCAGTTGCAGCTCTAGATGCAATAATGAACGGTCATGGTCCCACCAGCTGTGTGTGTTGATGTTGGTGTTGGAACAGCTCGATCTGCAGACCAGACACCTTCCTCTGGAGGTTGAAGACCAGCAGCTCCAGCTGTTTGCTCTTCTCCTTCTCCGTCTGCAGAGCCCGAGCCAGGAGGTCATTGTTGGACCTCAGGCCAGCGCTGAACGACAGGTCTGGAGACGGACAACATGAAACCGGTTAGCTACCAACTCAGCAGCGCTCCAACCCACTGCATCCACATGCTAATATGGATCAACTAAACAGAGTTCATACTGGGGCTGGCTTTCGATTTGGGTTGAATACCGAATCGAATCATCACCTTTTTTGAAGTTACACAGACAATTGTAAATGTGTGGTCAGATCATATCTCCTCACATATTCTATGCCATTTTATTTTGGTAGCTCCAACTGAAAACAGGCAATGTTTTTGCCAGTTTTTTGTTTTTAATGGCAGCTAGCCACAGCTCTTATCCCTTGAGGTGAAATAAAAATGGTTGTTAATGAAAAAGTAAATTACTCTGTCATTAATTATTCAGTAAAATATCTTAATTTCTATTGTTCATTCACAATTGCTGCAAAACTCTGAAGAAAAGTTTTTTCCAAATGATCAATTCGAAGATCACAGATCCACAAGATCACAATTTGATTTTTTTCAAACCTGGAATAGATTTTAAAAAGATGTTCCATGTTTTGAAGCCAGTCTTAGTTCATAGGACGGTAAAATATAAACTGCAACCTTTCCCACAAACTCTAAAACATCAACTAGTTCTAATCAACGAGCGAACCGATGCTGACCAGTAGGGTGCACCGATACCGGTATCGTCCCCGATACTCGCTTATGTACTCGAGCTCGAGCTCAGGGGTCGAAGATGAAGGAGGCGTGTCGGTCTGAAAGGTTTTCAAAAGTCTCTCTCCCGAGTCTGATAGAATTGCACGTAATGTGTGCACGTAATGTGTGCATATTAAGGGTGCAACGGATCGCTGTTGATCCGTGATCCGTTCGGGTCACGTGTGGTCCGCGGTCCACACACGTGTACCACGAACCACAATAATAATAAAAAAAATAAAAAGGCACGTGCAGTAGCGCTTTTTGTCCGCCAGATGGAGCCATAGCGACAGAGATGGTGTTCTCCATAGGACATTTACACAGAGATGTGCAATGAAAATGGGTGTTATTGCACTTCTCCATGTTGTTTAGGAAGATGAGGATGTGCATTATTGCACTTTATGTCTTTATGTCATTTTTTATGTTAAAAAGAAGATATATCTCCCATTTTCCTCTTGAAATTTATTTCATATATTTTATTTTAATAACCAAAAGAGAAACATATGTTTATTTTTGTCTTTTTTGCGATAATCAGAAAAATCTGTGATCCGTGAGCTCTGATCCGAGGATCGGTCCGATCCGTGAGTCTCTTGATCTGTTGCACCCCTAGTGCATATATTCATATTTTATAGGGATGCACGATACCGATATTGGGTATCGGCCCCGATACTCACTTATGTACCATGAACCGATACCATGAACCGATACAGATACCGCCACTGTGAAATGAGGCGGTGCTGCCTATTCTATTCTGACCTACACGCATGTCAAAATAATAAATCAAATATACATAGGCTTAATTTTTAATTTATTTTTTTCTTTGGAGGGGGAGGGGTGTATCTGCGAGTATTGAAATGACTGTACTCGTATCGGTTTTAATAATATTCCCTAATATTTTATTTAGGAATGTTAGTTCAGAATGCCAATGTGTGACCACTCAGTTTAATTGAGAGGGAAGCTACACATTATGACACAACAATGAGTTTGACCAATGTTGAGCATCACATGGAAGATTGCCACAATGGCACTGTTACAATGGCCATAACTGTATAGTGACCCTGCAGAAGACAGAACCCATGAGGTTTTTAGAAGAAATTATCTTTATTCAAACACACAAGATGTGTGACGTCGCAAGAGACAAGAGGTCAGCACACTGCATTATGGAGAGAGAAGAGAATATTAACACCGGTGACTGGTAAAGACAATATTAGTACCGGTGACTGGTAAAGACAATATTAGTACCGGTGACTGGTAAAGACAATATTAGTACCGGTGACTGGTAAAGACAATATTAGTACCGGTGACTGGTAAAGACAATATTAGTACCGGTGACTGGTAAAGACAATATTAGTACCGGTGACTGGTAAAGACAATATTAGTACCGGTGACTGGTAAAGACAATATTAGTACCGGTGACTGGTAAAGACAATATTAGTACCGGTGACTGGTAAAGACAATATTAATACCGGTGACTGGTAAAGACAATATTAATACTGGTGACTGGTAAAGACAATATTAATATTGGTGACTGGTAAAGAGAATATTAACACCGGTGACTGGTAAAGAGAATATTAATACCGGTGACTGGTAAAGACAATATTAATACCGGTGACTGGTAAAGACAATATTAATACCGGTGACTGGTAAAGAGAATATTAATACCGGTGACTGGTAAAGACAATATTAATACCGGTGACTTGTAAAGACAATATTAACAGCGGTGACTGGTAAAGAGAATATTAATACCGGTGACTGGTAAAGACAATATTAACACCGGTGACTGGTAAAGACAATATTAATACTGGTGACTGGTAAAGACAATATTAATACTGGTGACTGGTAAAGACAATATTAATACCGGTGACTGGTAAAGACAATATTAATACCGGTGACTGGTAAAGACAATATTAATACTGGTGACTGGTAAAGACAATATTAATACCGGTGACTGGTAAAGACAATATTAATACCGGTGACTGGTAAAGAGTTGTTCATGTGGTTCTCTCGGTCAGTCCTACTTACAGATCTTCTTCTTCTTGATTTTCCGAGCTGCTTTCTGTTTCCATGACTCCATCGCTGAGGCTTCGAGGTGATTTTATTTTTTCACTGTCATTCATGAAGACGTTTCAACTTTGTTGTTTAAGTTTATAATCAGTAAATTGCTCAGTAGTTTATAATCAGTAAATTGGTCAGTAGTTTAAATGTCTACACCGCCCGAGTTTTCAAACGAATCGCCGTTTTCAACGTCTCGCGCCACCGATGGGTCATTTAAAAACGATTCGATTTTAAAAGCAAATCTAGAACGCCCGCGTGCGAGCGCGTGAGGGGCGTTACTAGTTGATAACTGACAGTTGCCAACTCAATACCGTTTTTGTTGTTGTTGTTTTTTTAAATCACAGCAATTAACGATCGAGCTGTTCGCCACCGAACCTTGATGATAACTCGATAGGCAGCGGAACAATCGGCCAGTTGCAGCTGTCGCTGGTCGAGCTGGTTATTCGAGGGAAATGATTCCCAGGGAATCGAATCAGGGAATTTAAACACATTGTCCATCTCTAGCGTGTCCTCCAATCGTATCAAGGAGGCGGAGCTAAAGGCTTTGACGTCATCATGATTTTTTATAAAGCGAGAATGGGCTCGTTTGAGTAGGAAATCCCGCCTCGCCGACCAACGAGCGTTGGTGGAAGCAGCAGGGGGCGGTAACAAAAAGCAGCGATCAGCTCAGACAGCAGTCCGCAGCCCTGCTGCGCAGCACCGCTGCTGGCCAATAGGTGGCAGTGTGAATATTTTGTGTGTGAATATTTTTTTGTTTGTGAGGTGCTTTACATTATTAATGTAATTGTATCAACTCAATTGTCTATGCGAATTAGTCAATCATTAATCTTGAATTTGTTCAATGTTATTTGTTCCATAATTGTATTGGGGATAATATTGAACCAAGAAAGGAATTGTCCAAATTAGGTCAGTTACAACTGTGAAAAGATGTGGTTGATGTTTTTGAATCGAATATAACGTGTTACATGATACCCAATGACCCTATTACAGATTACATGTTTATTGAACAACATAGGGGTAATACAATTGAGCATTTTACAATGCACAGAATATTCTTTCCAACGGACGTCATTGTTTTTGATCATAACAAACGTTTTAGTAGTATATTTAGTAGTCGTAGTATTAGTATTA